>VDFB02349372.1:0-45203 GCA_007258455.2 Sequoia sempervirens | reverse complement strand
CTCTTGCTACTACTCCTATTGATGTTGTAGGAAAGAAAGACTATGAGAACAATGTAAAGGAAAAGCATGCTATTCTTTGTGGTTTGACTAGCTTAGTGTTTGTCAAAGTGATGCATTACACATTTGCTGCACATGATATTTGGAATAAGTTGAAAGGAATCTATAAAGGAGATGCTAAAGTGAAGTTGGAAAAGCTACAAATTATCAGAGCCAAGTTTGGAGGTCGAAAGATAAGTGAAGAAGAAAAGATTGCAGAGTATCTTCTCAAGGTTGATGAAACAGTAAACTCAATTAGAGGGTTTTGAAAAGTGAAAGATACAATCATTGTTCAGAAGTTCTTAAGCTCTATTCCATCCAGGTATGACTCCAGGATATCTGCAATAAAGGATGCAAGACAACTGGATAAACTTCTCTTGATGAATTGCATGACATATTCATTCCATATGAAATGAGGATGGGAAACACAAAGTCATCCAAAAGAGAATTTGCATTAAAGGTTGCCAACAAGGAGAAGGTTGAAGTATCAAGAAATGACAAGGATGAAGTCTCCACATCTGAACATGAAGAGATTGATGAGGAAGAGGTAGCTTCATCAGAAGATTAAGAAGAGGCTCACACAAGTATCTAGAGGTAAGTAAACCTTCAAGTACTTTGACTGTGATAAAGTAGGTCAATTTTCTGCTAAATTCCCTTATAATAAGAAGCATACCTCATAACAAGATGTAGATGGTAAAATGAAGAAATCCTACTTTTCTAAGAAGAATATTTTTTAGAAGAAGAATATGTTGAACACTCAAAATATCGAGAGGGTGGGGTAAATCAGATTTCTATTAAACCATTTAAACATTAGGCATCCAATTAGCAAAGCATATATTTAACTGTTATAAGGAATGAAAGCATAAAAACATCAACAACGTCACATAACACATAAACACGAGGATTTATATGTGGAAAACCAAAACTGGGAAAAACCGCGGTGATGGTTAGCTCACAATATATTATAACTAGTTATAGCATATTAAAAAAATGTTCATTGCGGGTGGACACACTCTCCATAGAGAAAAGGATAGAGTGAAGAAGGGGTGTCTCACAACCAATTTCAAACTATTACAAATTTCATCTACAATATGCAAGAATACAATTCCAAAGAATTACAATAGCAATCCTCACACTGATCTAGATCAATTCTTTGCTCTTCTATGAATTCACATAGTTTTGATCTCAACATTCACAACTTATGTCTACTCTTTATCAAATTCACATCACACATCTCACAACTAACACATCAATCATGTCAACACATTCAAAACAATCCATCATGTATATCAGCATGAAGCATAACATCAATTAGGGGATTGTTACAGTAAATAGGTAACTACCCAACAATTAATTAATCATTAATTATTTGGTCACCTTTTAAATTATTATACCTAGGATAAACGTTGGATTTCTTTTTATTATTCTAAAGGTTATGTGCTTTTTGTCTCATAGAATATGAAGATGACACTTGTCATGATCAAACTTAATCCTCACCTGGGTTCCATCTAGGTTGTTTTTTAATTTTTCCTTTTCATAAGGATTCATCTTTGTAATTTGTATTCATTGAGGATATTATTGCATCAATACAATTCCTAGGTTACATAAAACATCTATTGATTTTCTCTTTATTTTTTATTGGATTTTGGTTGTAAGTAATTTTTTGGAGATGTCGTGTTCATAAATAAACTCAGACATGGTATCAAAGCAATAGGCATGTAATTTCCTATCCATTTATTAAGAGATACATCCTTGAAGAAAAATGTAGAGTTGTCATTAGACAAGAAACAATCTATTGAAGAGTTAACTAATGTTTTGAAGTTGAAGTAAAAATAGGAACAATAGAAATAGGTTGTTGAGCTTTAACAATATTAGCCAAAGGATCAAAAGGAGACTCTCTAGGCCAAAAGTAAAATATTTTTGAATGGATGAGAGCGACTCGAAATCCTCTAAATCAACAATTGAATTTTCAAGGGATGCCATAAGATTGTTAAGAAGAGAAATTTTCCACCAAGTTAAAGAAGATTAGTTACATGAAGCACATGAACAATATGAGGTCTTCTTTGTAGTGAAGGAACACCTACTTTAAAAGGGAATTCCCTCACAATCAATCGATAGAGACTAGGGCAATCATTAACCTATAAAACAACCTTACTTGGTAAAGATTTTTATAGATCATGAGATTCATGAACCAATTTGACATAATATTCGAAGTTGAACATATAGACATTTCTTTCACATTTCTTACCTTGCCTATCTCATAGAAAATAGGTAAAAAAAAAATTATCTGCTATGAAAAACCATCTCTAATTTTATAATGTCCTAAATATAACAAGTTCCTTGCTAATCTTGTATGTTTACTTGTTAAATAGAGGTTCTGGATTGCATTTTACTTGTTATTTTTATATTTACACTTTCTCTCCCTTATAATATGCTTACCGAAACCTCTTTGTAAAGGGCCTCAAATCTCTATTTCCCCACAATTTGTGATAATAGTGCTTGTCAGTGCCCAAGATTTTAATCGAAGAAGGGATGTTTTTTAATAAGATCAAAGAAATTTAAATATGTTTATACTATCCAAATTGATATGTATGATTAAAACACAAATATAATTATTTATATTATTTGAACATTTATAATTAATGTTCAATTGAAAAGTAGAAGATATAAAATTTGATTGCATATCCAATTTATTGCACATGCTTCAAATCATTATTTAGTAATTTCCAGTATCGACAGAAATGTCAGTCGAAAGACGTATTAAACCATTTCGTAAATCTGTATGAATTAATTCTGGCTCACGACCAATCAAAATGTTGTGCCCATTATTTTATTTTACAACCAACAATGATCTCTATCCACGATTTATTAAAGTGAATAATGAATAACACAGCAAATATGATACCGAAAATTTCATAATTTTGTTATGGCTATCAATTGGGCTTCCTGCAGTTTTTTCGGATCTGTCCGTTGCTGCCAGTTAGAGGACTGATGTTTCCCATTTTCACCATGGCAGCCGCGAAATCTGTGAAGAAAGTGTTCAGATTGGTACTATATGTAGTCACTTCAGAATCAGCAGAACCACCATTAAAAAGCTGCTGATCAGAGTGTAAAAGTCCTTTCTGCCTTCTCAGATTTTTGTAGTACCTGTTGTCAAATCTGGTGGGAGTTTGAAGATCTAAGGGTGAAAGGTTGTTATCCCCACTGCTGCTTGGACAGTTTGATTTCAGAGAAGTGGCGAATGTAGATTGTATGTTGGATTCGCTGTAGATGCGAGCTCTGAAATTAGTGCAGCGAGCTTGACCGATAGTATGACCACCTGAAGTTGGAGAAAAGGAAACAGAAAAAGGAAGTGAGGTGCTATAGTTTGTAGGCAGTAATAATCGTACAGAAATAGCAGATTGAAATAAAAAAGTTACCAGAAAGCACAATCATGTCTTTTGCAGAAAGACCCTGAGCGCTAAAAGATGAAATGAGTGCGCTGAGGTTTGATGTGGGAGCAGGAATATTGCTATTTGCACCGCTAAGGCTTGCAGTTGTGGAGTCTCTTCTTCCCAGGTGCACTTTCCATCTTGGCCCTCCAAGCTACAAGTTAAAATTTATTCATTAGTTATTCAAACTATAGAAATTGATATAAGCTTATTCATATTTCTCATAACATTAATCGAAGAACTGGGAATTACTTCGACAACTGAATCACGAGCAGCGATGGCCACAATGTCGGCGCAAGACACAACTCCACTGCAAATTGCCTCCACCTTGGTCTTAATGGCGTCTATCACATCGAATCCTCTCACTGAGTTATTATTAGGCGCCGCAGTCTTTTCTCCTGTTAAAGTGGACGAATCGTCCAATAGAATAGATCCGTCACAGCCCTGCAATACCAGCATGTCTTTAACGACCAATATTGAAAACACCATTTTATTGCTTCAGAGTCGAGAAATTCTTGTGTACAAACATTAAAGGAATATAAACTATCCTTACAAAACTAGGAAGTGGAACATAATTGTGGAAAATTCAAAATAGTAAAGATATTTGCTATCCAAATCTATAATTCAAATGTATTGAGAACCTTTGAATACAATCTTAGCAAAGCCTTTACCATGGAGATTATTATAGAGACAAACCTCTATACAAAAATCTTACTTTTATCTCCCAAATTGACTAGGTTTTAGACAGTTTAGAGAACAATATATAGAGTATACAGACCATAAAATTTCAGAACAAAGAGCTGTAAATTCTTACATTGACGAAACAGTCATGGAAGTGAAGACGCAGAAGCGATGCCCCCATTCGTTTCTCATTGGCGATGGCCTGTTTCACTACAGACTTAACAGTCGACAGTAGATTGGGACACGACGAACTGTAATACGTTGGGCTAAGCTGGCCATATACAACACTCGAACATAACGCCAAAGCAATGCAGGCAATACAGGAGTAAGTGTATCTCATTGTTCCAAACTGTGACATTTTTCTCAGCAGAGAAACCTTTGCAACGCAGTCGATAGCTTGTCGATTACTTTTACTCTAAACTCTAATCAAGCAAATCCATCCATTTTGGAGTAAGGAGTGACGGGCTTTTATAATCGAACATAACAAAGTTCTGCACGCAACATAAAGTTCTTCTATTACTTTTTCAACCACGACTGGACACGCGGAATGCAGAGGATGTTCTGAAATTGTCGAATAGCAAAGTCAACATTTCTTGTCGGACTCAGTCATTGTACGAGTCCACATATTTAATGAGCCGAAGACTAATGGAAAAATCTAAGAAGTAGAAACAGAGAAATGGTAGCGATATCAAACCTGCAAAGAGTGCTAACAAATAGACGCCAATAGAAGATGTCAAATTGATTTTGATACTTTAGTCTAGAACTTGAAAGAATCAAACACTAAACGTAGCAGGCAAACACTAGACGTAAACCATCCTTTAGTCAAGAACTTGAAAGAATCAACGCTACATTTGCTAGCATTTTGTTAAGACGGTGGTATTTACTACATTTCATAAGGAATGAGTAAAGCATTGTAGAGGAAATGCCATGATTCCAACTGGTGAAGCTGAATCTAGTTGGAGCAATTAAATAGAGTCCTCCTCCAATACGTCCTCGACAGTTTCAATCGTTTGCTCTATATATCAAAGCTAGACAGGACTTTTAGCCCACAATAATGAGTTCTGATTAGAATGGAAAATATTATGGATTTATGCGTAGCTAAATATAAAGCTATTTCACTTTATGTTGGTTTTGTAAGTTTTAGGTCTTTATATTAAATTAGTTATATAAAATTGATAGAATTATTTTATGATAAATATAAATATCAAGTGTTAATATTTATCTAAATTATTATAAATATATTAATATATAAGTAAATAAATGAAAAAGGAGACAAAGATATTTTATTTACCTTAGAATTATTTTATTTATACTTTAAAACTATTTTATTACTACACACATATCATAAGTATAAAGAAATTGGTATAATATTGACGCAACAAATGAATATTGAGAATGGTATGTCATTTAAAAAACATGAGTATTTGGAGGTGTCTATATATAAATATATATTTATAAAAAAAAAAAGAAAAATTGATAAAAAAGTAAAAAATATGAAATATGAAATATATAATTATAAGTTATAAATATTTAAAATTTGAACAACTTTAGACAATTCTAAACATTTAAAATTCATGGATATTTAAATAAGTTTTACTCTATTGACAACTTTTTGAGTATAGTACAAAGTAACTTAGTAAGTTTGTAATCTTTTAATTCCATGAAAAATACATATTTGAATATTGTATACTGCATTGATGAAAGAATTTAAAACTTGGTCATAGTCATTCCTTGTAAATAGTTAACTTCATTGCACAATTTCCTACAAATTAAATTTCTTCTCTCCACTTTCCTATGTTTTCTTTGAAGTCCACAACAATCATGACACTTTTGGGGACTTTTTTCTTTTTAATTTTTAGGGTCATTTTCATGGCAAATGTTTGGAGATTTTGCAACTAGGGATGTCTTTGTATCAATCTTCAATAAAAAGACACATCCCAATTTTTAAGATGTTTCCTATGAGCTTGGAGATGTGCATAATTACTATCTTGCTGCCTACATACATGCGCACAAATTTTCTATTTTCAATTTATTTTAGCCAAAGCGAATAAAATGATTTTACTTAATATTCTAGAAAATATTATGAAGGAAATACCAAAGAATAATAGCTATCACTAAAGTTAAAAGAATAAAAATATAAGGATTCCTACCACTAAATGCCTAACTCTAAGCCCCAAAGGGAAATATAAAACTCACAAACCAAATAATACTAAAATAATGAATCAATTGTCGATCCATATATTCTCAAAGATGAAGATATTGTGAAGATTGATTAGGGGATAGGGACTCCTAATCTAAAAATTTCCATTTACAATCACCCTAAAAAGACATTTTGTAATAGGTTATTAAACCATTAAATTCTCTTAGACACCCCCTATTTTAATTTTTTGTGAGGAATTCTTCAATGGGGAATCATATCTCTAGAATTAGTTTAATTTGTGGATGCAACCATTTATTACAAAGTATATTTGAAATGAATAAATGGTTGACAAATGCATGGTGACTACACATATAAGAAATAAAAAAGTGTCCTTATGCACATTGCTTCTTTATTGATATGTTTCAATTTATTAAGGCTAGAGATATTATTTTAGTAATGAGGTTTGGTTTTTTGTTTTTGGGAGAGCACCCAATCCTCATGAATCCTTTTCCTCTTTCAAGTTCAACCATTCTAAATAATCTCTTAAATTCATTCCATATGGATCAAGGTATTTAACCTCCCTCTTTATTTTTGGTTTTATTTCTATTTTTCCATAATAGGAAAGTCGGAAGCACCATACCAATTAATAAGAAAACTTCTACATTTACCCAAATAGCATTTTCTCATATATAATTTGAGTCAAGGATAATTTGAATAGCCATCTAAAAGATATTATGTTAAAAATTTAAGGATCACATACAAAATGACCCTATGGATTATGAGGTTGTTACATTTTAATGTCAGATATGCTATGAAATGATCCATATTGTAGAGAAATGTTTGATATAATTCTACATGGTGGACACATTTTTAACCCAACATCTAATTTTATTGAGTTCATTAAGTGAATCTTAGATTCTATATTATCCTTCTAAGGTTAATAATGGGCATAAAGTAGCTACCATTGGGTTTCTAGAGCTCCATCATTAGTTTTTTATTGAATCAAAACATTAAAAGAATGAAGCTACTAATAGGTAGTTGAAACTTTTTTACAAGAGCTACAAAAAATTATTACATCAGCTAAGCATATAGCAGAAAAGAATACATAGTAAATAAAAGCACATCCGAAGAGGCTAAAAAAGCAAAATTACATGAGCTACAAAATAGTATTACATTGGTTGAGCTTGTTGTGGAGCTGAAACTTTGAGACTTGTTCCTTCACTTGTCAAAACTGATCTATGACTCTAGGATTCTACTTACCCAGAACTTGGAGTTGTGAAAACAAGAAAACCACCTAAAGAAATATGTCAGAGTAAATCTTTAGAGTGCTGACAGCCTAATGATAATTGATAGAAAAATAGTAGCACATCAATTCCATCATATATGCTTTAAAATAACTTTTATAATAGAATCAACAATCACATCATTTTGCATACCAAAACCTAAAATATCTAAAGCTTGTAGTTCAAATTATGATTAAAGATCATAGGGAAGTCTATAAACACAACAAACCATTGTTTCCTGCATGTATGCAATCTTAGAAAGTATGCTTCATATTTTTATCCTATTATAAAAGTGACACTTGGTTGGTTGAACCATTATACGTTTCAACCTATCCCTAACAAATATCTTGCAATGTAGGATTTTCCAAGCCAACACTAGAGTACCAAAATCATCTTTATGTCTCCATATTTGAGTATTCATTTTGGACCTAAATTTAGAATTGAATCTACATTTACACTTTTGATTTTAAAAGCAAGGAGTAAGAGGCCAGGTAGGAAGTATAGCTAAATAAACCTTTTTAGAGGAAAATGATTAAAATGATTGAAGGACAGCCATTTGCAATCTTTAAAAATTGCACATGCTAGGAGTGAAAAGTTTCATTGAAATGTCAATAGGAATTAATGATTGAACAAAAATTAAGAATTGTTTGTACATATTACTCATCCCAAATTGTTCCTTGATACTTATCTAAGGGAAGCAATCAAAAGTATTAAAGTTTCAAATATCTTTAAATTGATGAACCCCTTTTTTTAAAAGATAATGAGCTTGTCTTGGAAGATAATAGCCAATGGTTGATCATGATAGTTTATCAATTTATTCCACTATATTGAATTTGAAGCAAAATTGAAACCATACTGCAATAAAGAGCCATTCTAATTTAAAAAAATATAAAATATTTTCCACACATTCCAAATTGTTTGAAGAGGAATTGAAGCCTTGTTTTTAAAAAATGGATACATTACAATTTTATCTAGCCTATTAACATTTTTCCACTTCTTTTTAACTATCGTTTCCATGATTCAACGATGAACTAAAATTTTTCATGGAAATCATCTTCATTAGTAGCTCTAATGGTCTATTTAGTAACAAGACATATTTCTTGGGTTTTAGGATCAATAAGCCCAAGGACTCCATTATATTATGGTTGAATACAATGGAACCAAGAGGAATCAACAAATCTAACATTACCATCCCATTTTGACCAAAAATATTTTTGAGTGATTTTGTTTAACTCTTCATAACCTTACATGGATGGAATCCAATAGGATGAGTAGTAAACATGGGTAGCAATGAGGATTCTATTAGCAGCTTGAATTTTTCCAACTAGGGAAAGGAAATTTCTACCCTAGTTAAACAACTTATTCACAAGTCTATTGAAAAACCAACCTCACACATCAGAAAGAGAGAACCCCAACCCAAAAGGAGTGCATAAATATCTATAGTTATCTCCCCATGTTTGATTTGTTTCCAATATCTAGGAATCCACTGAGGGATAGAGCCAATCTTGAACATAAGGGATTTAATCTTGTCATGAGTTGATTGATAACCTAAAATAGAGCAATACAAGATCAAAATTCCCAAGGTATTATATACTTCTTCATAATAATTTTTAAACAATAGAATACTATCATCAACAAAATGGGAGTTGATAATCACTTTTCTTAGAGGAATAGAAATTCCTTTAATAAGCTTCATCTTATTAGCTCTTTGAAGAGGATATCCGAAGGTATGATCAACAACAAGAACATATAAGAATGGAGCTAGAGGATAAACCTACCTTAAATAGAGAGTTGTAGCTCAAGGGAATTTGGCATAGTCTTGTTGATAATAAGATAAGCATGAGCATCGTTGAACAATATTTAAACATTGTTCCTAATTTGTGGTCCAAATCCCATCCATTATATTATTTTAAGAATGAAACTCCAATAAATTGTATCATATACTTTATCAAAAGCTAACTTGACCACCAAATCATTTTTCCTTGTTTGTTGAGCCCATTCCATAGTCTCCCAAGCAAACATTAGGTCATGTAAAATATATCTAGCTTTCATAAACCCACTTTTCTCAACTCTCATAATACCTTGCATAACAATTTTAATTCTAAGAGCTAAAGCCTTTGCAATGATTTTATAAGAGGTGCTTAATAAGGTGATAGACCATCAACCAGCAATATAATCTTCAATTTCTTTCTTGGTGATAAGTTTAATTAGCCCTTTTATTGATATTAGGTCGCAAGGATCCATTTTGAAGAGCCTCTAAATAAAGCATATTTAAAAAATATCTTTAATATGATTCCACATTATTTGATAAATTTTATCTCGAAGACCATGAAGGCCATAGCTTTTATCAATTTTGATGGAGAAAAGAGCACATTCAATTTCTTCCAAAGAGAGAACGTGATACAAGTACCTACTATAGCCTGGAATAATTTTATTAGGTATAAAATCTTGGATGCTTTCCTCCAAGAACTATTGAATATCTATCTAATTGCATTCTTCTTTAAACAATTGTTCATAAAAGTTTTAAAAGAAGTTGATAATTTCTAAATTATCTATGTGATGTCCACTTTCATCTACTATAGTACCGATTCTCTCCTTATTGTGTTTATAGTTGAGGGAGTTGAAGGAAAAACTATATCCTATTCCCTTCCTTTATCTGTTATAGTCTTGCTCTAAGTTTGGCCCCTTGCCCTTTGTAATTTTCTAATTTGCGTAGCTGAGTTTCAGTATTAACAATGTAATTTCTAATATTTTCATTGTAATGATCAACATTTAGTTGTTTTCTAACATTTTCTATGTCCTTGGAGGTATTTTTCTTTAATTTTACATCTATGTGCTAATCTCCTTCCAAATTATTGATGAAATTCAACAAATTGAGTGAGTAGAACCCCACCAATCAATTCATGTTTCATCTTCTTGAGGTTTAGGAATATAATTCCAAATACCCATTAAAAGAGAAACACAATCTATGTTTTTCAGGTGAGAGGTATTAAGTTTACAGGGAAACATAGATAGAGGATCTTATTCTTGACTAAAAGAAATGGAATAAATAATTGTAAAATAATCAGATAAGGTTGTTGAATAATCCACCTGTACGCAAGCACTAACATAAATTTCTAAATGGATGTTCCTAGAGAAGTAAAAATAATCCAGTCTACTTGATTTCTTATCTCCTCTAGGTCTAGGATTGGATCAATTAAACCAATTATTAGCATTATTTCAAACTTTAATATGAATGGGATAAAAACTCCAATCATGTTTGGACACTAGATCCATTTCTCAAATTCATCTTGGGTGAGTTTAGAGAGACTAAACCAAATTTTGTCCTCTTTATTTTCCGCAATGTTAAAATCCCCTCCCAACACTCAAATAGCATTAGGAAGACTTCTTGACATCTAATCCCAAAAAAAAGATCTTTCTTTTGGATTGTTAGGAGCATAAATGGAGAAAAGTCCATTGATAAAGGAATGAGCCTAAACACAATTATGTGATGGGTCCTATCCTCTATCAATTACATGTTTGGAGATCCAAGGAGATAATCTAAGAACAACTATGCCCCTATGAAGACATAAGCTTCTTTCCAAAGGATAAAAAGAGTCATATATAAACATTCATTATTAATTTTCACTTCCTATAAAAATACCACATTTGGTTTCCACTTTAATATATTTTCCTTGACTTTATGTTTATGAGGGTGATAAATCCCTCCCACATTCCAAGACAAAATCTTGCGATTTATCATGATCCAACAAGAGAGTTATAATCCTCTTGTGGTAATAGTCTCAAACTATTAGAGGAAATTTATTTAAACTAGGAAATTATCTAGTTTAGGGTGAACTCTTTACCAATTTGGGCTACGATGTCCTTAAGAAAATATTTGAAGGATAAATTCAAAAATGAGAAAAGTAATATGAGATGTATTTTCTAGTAGATGAAATTTCCTCTTCAACCTATCTATTAGGGTTGTGGAAACAATAAGACAAGCATCATTTAGGATGGAAAAAGAAGCCACATATTCCCTCAATATACTTAACAACGAAATTTTTTATTTGTGGGGAGTAGAGATAAATAAAAATATAATTATATGGGTGTGAAATAAAAAATTCAGCAAGGCGACAGACTCTTGTAACCAAACAGAAAGAAAATAAGTAAAATACTTTCCTCAATTTTTATCCTACGATCTTGTATTAGGAAATCAAGTGGAATGTCAACTTAAATTATTGAAACATAATGTTTATAATCATTTTTTATTAGATGTCCTTTTTGAGTCATAGCAACTCAACTCTATTAATTATTGACATAATATTTTCAAAATATTTTTTTTATTTGAAATTAATATGTTAGCATATATCTACAAAATGCCTCATTTTTTCCTCTTTAAAATATAATGGGTTACTTTCAAGGTGGATTGTTCCAATAGAACCCTCTCTAATTAATTAAAAACTAAAACTGATCAAGTTTGAATTTTTTTATTTTTTTAATTAAAAATTTGATATGGCTAATATGCATATAACTCATATTTATTATGAATAATGTATTAGTGAACTATTTAAACTTGTTTCTAGTATGCTTATGTGTTATTTACTATTAAATTTGTAGATATTTATAATGAAATTGGTATTTTTCTAGTGATAAATATATATAAGTTAAATAATTAGGGTATTAGTGGCATGATCACATTGAAGATTTGAGTTAGAAAAGTAGCACATGAAATGCGTGAAAAAATTTGACATAATTTTTGAGGTTGAACTTATAGACAAAATAAGGGGATTGATGAAATTTTCCAAGAAGTTACACATTTCTTACCTTGGCTACTTCATAGAGGATAGGTAATAATTTTTTTATCTGTTAAGCCAAAGCAACTCTAATTTTATAATGTTTAAAATATAAAAGTTACTTTTCAATCATGTATGTTTACTTGTAAAGTAAAGGTTCTAGATTCTATTTTCTTAAAAAAATATGTTTCCATTTACATCATATTATTGGGACCATCTCTCCCCTACGCTTTGCTTACCCAAACCATTTTTTAAAGGGCCTGAATTCTCTATTTCTTCACATTTTGAGAAAGCAGTGATTGCAAACATCGATGATAAGATTTGTAGTACAAAATGAATGTTAGTAGAGAGTAGCACGCGGTTGGAAGAAAATATACCCAAGCCAAGATTTGCAAGTTGACCACAATGAATAGCTAATCAGTGGAGGTACTTTCATGTGCTGACCAATAAGAACCCTGCAAGATTTTTTTTAAAAGAACTTCTACCAACAATTTTTGACTATGGATATTAAATCCTCACAAATATTAAATCACCACAATTTAAACCCGAACAAAAGTATGTCGACAAAAAAAATCAACCACCAATATTTAAATAGACACTTCTAAAAAATAAATGTGATGCCGCCAAATATATATATGTTGACTTGAATTAATATCAATCCCTCTGAAATATTTTTAGACTACAAACTATTGAAAACAACTCGTATACAATTTTCTTTTGAACCTGCAATATGATATAATTCCAAATTAGAGAAGGGTATTTTTTTTTTGTAATGGGGTGGGGAGATTTTGTTTTTTTCTCCAACACTTGCAGGATCCATACTTTTCGCACTGAAATAGCTACAAAAAACCTTTGATGGCATCCAAATGATGGATTTGAATATCGATGAATGGGTAGGTTATCCTTATGTTTTCAGACCTTCTAAACACAATGGAAGACTCAAATCTAGACCAAAGTGCCTCAGAAATCAGTTGTCTCCTAGATGAGAATAACTAGCCCTTCGAGAAAACCCTTCAACCTTCGATGATCTCCTCAGCTCAACTTCCTATTGTGAGATGGGTCTCCTATGGCTTGAGCTCTAGTACCATGTTTGAAATATGAGTGATAACCCAATGGAAGTTGTACACACTTCAAAGGAACAACCAATAAGAAAACCATCCACAAAATAAAGAAGTGTTGCAATAATCTCAAGAAGAGCACTTGATCAAATGATGATCTATATTAGCTTGATCTAGAATGATTTACAAATGTACAAGAGATTTTCTTATATAGGCAAGGATAGAGGTAGTTGGATAACCACCGTAGTTACAATCATTAAATGACTAATGCATAATTATAAATGCATGAGAGAAATATTAAATGCCTAAACAACTACGTGCCTATTAATGAGATATGGTCATATTAAATACTATTTTATAGAATTCCACCTAGGAAACTAACTTCTAAGTAAAATTATTAATGATTTGAATAGGTTGTCACTAATGTCTAGTTAGGAAATAATCCCATTCACACTAACACCACACACATGGCCATAGTAACTCCACCTTCTATTAGATCATCCTCCAACTTCTTTAGAAGAATCTTTGACACTTCCTTACCCCTAGGCTCTACTACCTTTGAATGTTTATATCTTTGCATACCTCTAAAAATTTAAATCACAACATTGATCCTATCATCAACCATCTAATGAAAAATATGTTGACATAACTTTCTCATTGATGTCAAAAGGTTTCATTGATGTCAAAGGGTAGACCAGCGGATGTTTAGATGACATTGAGCTAAGAGGATCAAGATCTAGAAGAGTTGGTGCCATATGATGGAGAGAAGATCATGTTTTGAAAAATTGTGATGTTTTAAAAAAGGATGCAAATTCAAGTCTTGAAAATATTGTCATGCTATTCTAGATGTTAGAGGAGGAAAAAAGATGCATATAAGTATGTGCAGGATGATGATGGGCCAAAAAGTGGCGATATGATGGGTATGTGTAGGATATATGGCTGATGAATTATTTTTTATCCAAAATTGATGAAACAAATAGGGTTTTTAAAGGATATTCTCATCTTTCCACCAATATAAATTATGCTTTACTTTGAATTTAATAAATAATTATTATTCATTTTCTAATTGAATTACCACCAAAGTCCTGATTGATAGGCTCATTGAAAAATATTTATAGCTTTCAAACAATATCACTCTTTTTGAATCCAAAACATGTGTCACATTCTATGCTTCACATACTATAAGATTAAAAAAAGAAAATCAAATTTCATGAAGTTCTAACAAAGTTAAGGTGGTTAGACATACGAGTTTTAATAATTTTTAAAAGTTGTAACTAAAAAATCATAGTTAATTATTTACTTGGATAAAAATTACAAAAAAATATGCATCACATCGAGACATGAGTCCTCTACTTATATCAAAAATCTTATAAAAAAATATTATCATTTTATTGTGGTTAGGGTGGTTAGACAGACACCTACTTCTTAGTTTTTCCCTAAAATTTAAGTACTACTACATTGAAATTTCAAATTTTCACCAAATAGATTTTTTTTTTAAATAAACCTATTAGTTTAGAAACTACATTCAATTCTTACATATTTTCAAAATAATATAGATAACTTATTCAAATTTTTACGTCAAGTTGTCTAACTCATATTTTTATGCATTTTTTGCCAATTAAGGGCCTATTTTTTCCATGATGATCGTGCACATACCCATAATTGACATGGGTTTTTGAAGAGGATTTGAATATGGTGTTCCCCATGGTTAAGATACTTGAAATGTTCTTAGAACTGAATTATCTTTGCTCTTTAGAATAATTAGGGTTTTGTAAATAAACCCTAGGGGTTACAGTCATGGAAATGAATAGCTTTTATATTTTAATGTTGACTATGTCTAATCGGTTGTAAGGTGGTCAAGTTATATCTTAAGCCATTAGTGTCATCAAAATTATTGGCCCCTTTTCCTAGCACTACTAGTTAGCTGAGTGTATGTGTCACGTCAATCCTTCACATCACATTTTTTTTATTATTGCAACCTAGTGTTTGCATGATGTGTGATATGCTCTTCAAGAAGATCAACGATGTAGGATGAAGGATTGAAGATCGAACATCTATTGTGATACTCCTTCATATTTCAAATTGGAGTCTATAACAACAAAGCCTTCGAGTGATATGTGATGGAGTTTGATCAATGGCTATGATCAAACTGGTTAGATCGAACGTATTCCCACTAGTCCTTGACATGTATGGTGGGTCCTTTTCTTACCCTTCTGAGATTACAGGCAAGTGACAAGTGTACAATGGGAGTGACAAAAAGTGGCAAGGCTCTGGTAGTGGAAGGTGACAACATTAAGAACATATGGCAAGTTATGATTGTACCACATGTCTACTTCACATCGTTATTCTAAACCAAATAGGAGTTAAAATATATATGATATGTGAAGTAAGTGGAGTGTGAAATTAGCCAGGATAGGTGGCAGCATCTCGCTGTCGTGTCAAAAATTTGGTGGGTCCCTCATTAGCCTTGAAGAAATGCAAGCTAGTGGAATGTATGCCCTGTGAGACAAGTGGCGGAAGGCGATTACATTGCCTCATTTATTCACATCATTGTTGTGAATAAAATAGTTCCAACCAAGATGTGATGGGAATTCAACATTAGAGATCAAGTGTTTGTGATCAGACACAAATCACATTATCTCTTCACATCAAAAAAATGAAGATCAATGTCTGAAGTGAAATTGTAATAGACCTAAGTGATGTAATGCTCATATACAAAGTGATGGAGATAAAACAACATCAATTAAAGGAGTTAAATTGCATGGTTACGTTTTAAAGATAAAGGATTGAATGAGCAACGATGGATTGTCGTGTGAAGACAATAAATCAATGGCCCAAGTTTAAAGATGAAAATATCCAACGGCTATGGCAGTGTGAACAAGAGTTTCAACTATAAACTAAAATAGCGCATGAATTTAACTGGTCCAATTGCTCTAGTGACTAATTTGATTAATGTTACGATGTGTAGAGTGACAACATAGATTGCATAGGTGATTGAAATCAAAATCAAATCAGATACACAAGGATATGGCATTAAATGTATATTACGTTTAGGGTATTGGAGGTTGCTATATTTAGAAAATTCAATGAATCAAAATTAAATGAGAATTGTGTGTTGCTTGAGGAATCAATTCCATTCCAACTAAGTCACAAGAAGGAAGATAATCAAAATGTGGCAAATTGTTGCATGTTGCAATGTATGTGTGAGCTCTTGCGGAAAATAGAGAATGCATTAAAAGAAAAAGAAAAGTGTAAAAGAGCAGTGTAATTGTGAGCTCTTGAGATGGACACAGAATGCACTAATAGAAAAGGGGAAAGGTGCAAGGTGTAGTGAATGAGTAGAACATAAACAAAAATCAAAGACCTTTATCAGGGTTTACATTAACATTGAATTGTATTCAGTAGAACAAATTTTAATAGCTTTCATTGTAATTTTGATTAATGGGTGCAATCAAATAACTAGGTAGGTGCTTAGTGTAGGGAGTTGGTGCTTCCTTGGAGTGGGTGCTCCTAAAACCAAGGGATTGGTATCTCCTTATGGTTGGTACCCTTAAATATTGTACTCAAAAGATATTTATTACAAGGATGGATTAGGATAGTAGATTCTAGCAGCTATTCTCACTGTGGTTTTTCCCATCTTGGGTTTTCCATGTATATCTTGTGTTATCTACAATTATGGGTGTGCTTATTTCTCTTCTTGGTTAATTGATCTACATAGTGTGTTAAGGGGTAAATTTTAATTGATCTACTAATTCACCCCACCTCTCTACAGATTTTTGTGTTCAAAAAATTGGTATCAAATCCTTGGTTCCTTGGGAGAAGCTTATCCAACTCTGGTAGATCTTGGACAAGTGAACACAATGGCTAGTCAAGAGGGTTCATTTACAAACAATGGACCTCGTTTTGATGGATTAGATTATGCTTTTTGGAGCATTATCATGGAGACATATTTGGCATCCTTAGGGTTTGATGTGTGGATGTTTGTTAAAAATGGATATACACCTCTTGCTACTACTCCTATTGATGTTGTAGGAAAGAAAGACTATGAGAACAATGTAAAGGAAAAGCATGCTATTCTTTGTGGTTTGACTAGCTTAGTGTTTGTCAAAGTGATGCATTACACATTTGCTGCACATGATATTTGGAATAAGTTGAAAGGAATCTATAAAGGAGATGCTAAAGTGAAGTTGGAAAAGCTACAAATTATCAGAGCCAAGTTTGGAGGTCGAAAGATAAGTGAAGAAGAAAAGATTGCAGAGTATCTTCTCAAGGTTGATGAAACAGTAAACTCAATTAGAGGGTTTTGAAAAGTGAAAGATACAATCATTGTTCAGAAGTTCTTAAGCTCTATGCCATCCAGGTATGACTCCAGGATATCTGCAATAAAGGAAGCAAGACAACTGGATAAACTTCTCTTGATGAATTGCATGACTTATTCATTGCATATGAAATGAGGATGGGAAACACAAAGTCATCCAAAAGAGAATTTGCATTAAAGGTTGCCAACAAGGAGAAGGTTGAAGTATCAAGAAATGACAAGGATGAAGTCTCCACATCTGAACATGAAGAGATTGATGAGGAAGAGGTAGCTTCATCAGAAGATTAAGAAGAGGCTCACACAAGTATCTAGAGGTAAGTAAACCTTCAAGTACTTTGACTGTGATAAAGTAGGTCAATTTTCTGCTAAATTCCCTTATAATAAGAAGCATACCTCATAACAAGATGTAGATGGTAAAATGAAGAAATCCTACTTTTCTAAGAAGAATATTTTTTATAAGAAGAATATGTTGAACACTCAAAATATCGAGAGGGTGGGGTAAATCAGATTTATATTAAACCATTTAAACATTAGCCATCCAATCACCAAAGCATATATTTAACTGTTATAAGGAATGAAAGCATAAAAACATCAACAACATCACATAACACATAAACACGAGGATTTATATGTGGAGAACCAAAACTAGGAAAAATCGCGGTGATGGTTAGCTCACAATATATTATAACGAGTTATAGCATATTAAAAAAATGTTCATTGCGGGTGGACACACTCTCCATAGAGAAAAGGATAGAGTGAAGAAGGGGTGTCTCACAACCAATTTCGAACTATTACAAATTTCATCTACAATATGCAGGAATACAATTCCAATGAATTACAATAGGAATCTTCACACTGATCTAGATCAATTCTCCGCTCTTCTATGAATTCACATAGTTTTGATCTCAACATTCATAACTTATGTCTACTCTTGATCAAATTCACATCACACATCTCACAACTAACACATCAATCATGTCAACACATTCAAAACAATCCATCATGTATATCAGCATGAAGCGTAACATCAATTAGGGGATTGTTAGAGTAAATAGGTAATTACCCAACAATTAATTAATCATTAATTATTTGGTCACATTTTAAATTATTATACCTAGGATAAACGTTGGATTTCTTTTTATTATTCTAAAGGTTATGTGCTTTTTGTCTCATAGAATATGATGATGACAGTTGTCATGATCAAACTTAATCCTCACCTGGGTTCCATCTAGGTTGTTTTTTAATTTTTCCTTTTCATAAGGATTCATCTTTGTAATTTGTATTCATTGAGGATATTATTGCATCAATACAATTCCTAGGTTACATAAAACATCTATTGATTTTCTCTTTATTTTTTATTGGATTTTGGTTGTAAGTAATTTTTTGGAGATGTCGTGTTCATAAATAAACTCAGACATGGTATCAAAGCAATAGACATGTAATTTCCTATCCATTTATTAAGAGATACATCCTTGAAGAAAAATGTAGAGTTGTCATTAGACAAGAAACAATCTATTGAAGAGTTAACTAATGTTTTGAAGTTGAAGTAAAAATAGGAACAATAGAAATAGGTTGTTGAGCTTTAACAATATTAGCCAAAGGATCAAAAGGAGACTCTCTAGGCCAAAAGTAAAATATTTTTGAATGGATGAGAGCGACTCGAAATCCTCTAAATCAACAATTGAATTTTCAAGGGATGCCATAAGATTGTTAAGAAGAGAAATTTTCCACCAAGTTAAAGAAGATTAGTTACATGAAGCACATGAACAATATGAGGTCTTCTTTGTAGTGAAGGAACACCTACTTTAAAAGGGAATTCCCTCACAATCAATCGATAGAGACTAGGGCAATCATTAACCTATAAAACAACCTTACTTGGTAAAGATTTTTATAGATCATGAGATTCATGAACCAATTTGACATAATATTCGAAGTTGAACATATAGACATTTCTTTCACATTTCTTACCTTGCCTATCTCATAGAAAATAGGTAAAAAAAAAATTATCTGCTATGAAAAACCATCTCTAATTTTATAATGTCCTAAATATAACAAGTTCCTTGCTAATCTTGTATGTTTACTTGTTAAATAGAGGTTCTGGATTGCATTTTACTTGTTATTTTTATATTTACACTTTCTCTCCCTTATAATATGCTTACCGAAACCTCTTTGTAAAGGGCCTCAAATCTCTATTTCCCCACAATTTGTGATAATAGTGCTTGTCAGTGCCCAAGATTTTAATCGAAGAAGGGATGTTTTTTAATAAGATCAAAGAAATTTAAATATGTTTATACTATCCAAATTGATATGTATGATTAAAACACAAATATAATTATTTATATTATTTGAACATTTATAATTAATGTTCAATTGAAAAGTAGAAGATATAAAATTTGATTGCATATCCAATTTATTGCACATGCTTCAAATCATTATTTAGTAATTTCCAGTATCGACAGAAATGTCAGTCGAAAGACGTATTAAACCATTTCGTAAATCTGTATGAATTAATTCTGGCTCACGACCAATCAAAATGTTGTGCCCATTATTTTATTTTACAACCAACAATGATCTCTATCCACGATTTATTAAAGTGAATAATGAATAACACAGCAAATATGATACCGAAAATTTCATAATTTTGTTATGGCTATCAATTGGGCTTCCTGCAGTTTTTTCGGATCTGTCCGTTGCTGCCAGTTAGAGGACTGATGTTTCCCATTTTCACCATGGCAGCCGCGAAATCTGTGAAGAAAGTGTTCAGATTGGTACTATATGTAGTCACTTCAGAATCAGCAGAACCACCATTAAAAAGCTGCTGATCAGAGTGTAAAAGTCCTTTCTGCCTTCTCAGATTTTTGTAGTACCTGTTGTCAAATCTGGTGGGAGTTTGAAGATCTAAGGGTGAAAGGTTGTTATCCCCACTGCTGCTTGGACAGTTTGATTTCAGAGAAGTGGCGAATGTAGATTGTATGTTGGATTCGCTGTAGATGCGAGCTCTGAAATTAGTGCAGCGAGCTTGACCGATAGTATGACCACCTGAAGTTGGAGAAAAGGAAACAGAAAAAGGAAGTGAGGTGCTATAGTTTGTAGGCAGTAATAATCGTACAGAAATAGCAGATTGAAATAAAAAAGTTACCAGAAAGCACAATCATGTCTTTTGCAGAAAGACCCTGAGCGCTAAAAGATGAAATGAGTGCGCTGAGGTTTGATGTGGGAGCAGGAATATTGCTATTTGCACCGCTAAGGCTTGCAGTTGTGGAGTCTCTTCTTCCCAGGTGCACTTTCCATCTTGGCCCTCCAAGCTACAAGTTAAAATTTATTCATTAGTTATTCAAACTATAGAAATTGATATAAGCTTATTCATATTTCTCATAACATTAATCGAAGAACTGGGAATTACTTCGACAACTGAATCACGAGCAGCGATGGCCACAATGTCGGCGCAAGACACAACTCCACTGCAAATTGCCTCCACCTTGGTCTTAATGGCGTCTATCACATCGAATCCTCTCACTGAGTTATTATTAGGCGCCGCAGTCTTTTCTCCTGTTAAAGTGGACGAATCGTCCAATAGAATAGATCCGTCACAGCCCTGCAATACCAGCATGTCTTTAACGACCAATATTGAAAACACCATTTTATTGCTTCAGAGTCGAGAAATTCTTGTGTACAAACATTAAAGGAATATAAACTATCCTTACAAAACTAGGAAGTGGAACATAATTGTGGAAAATTCAAAATAGTAAAGATATTTGCTATCCAAATCTATAATTCAAATGTATTGAGAACCTTTGAATACAATCTTAGCAAAGCCTTTACCATGGAGATTATTATAGAGACAAACCTCTATACAAAAATCTTACTTTTATCTCCCAAATTGACTAGGTTTTAGACAGTTTAGAGAACAATATATAGAGTATACAGACCATAAAATTTCAGAACAAAGAGCTGTAAATTCTTACATTGACGAAACAGTCATGGAAGTGAAGACGCAGAAGCGATGCCCCCATTCGTTTCTCATTGGCGATGGCCTGTTTCACTACAGACTTAACAGTCGACAGTAGATTGGGACACGACGAACTGTAATACGTTGGGCTAAGCTGGCCATATACAACACTCGAACATAACGCCAAAGCAATGCAGGCAATACAGGAGTAAGTGTATCTCATTGTTCCAAACTGTGACATTTTTCTCAGCAGAGAAACCTTTGCAACGCAGTCGATAGCTTGTCGATTACTTTTACTCTAAACTCTAATCAAGCAAATCCATCCATTTTGGAGTAAGGAGTGACGGGCTTTTATAATCGAACATAACAAAGTTCTGCACGCAACATAAAGTTCTTCTATTACTTTTTCAACCACGACTGGACACGCGGAATGCAGAGGATGTTCTGAAATTGTCGAATAGCAAAGTCAACATTTCTTGTCGGACTCAGTCATTGTACGAGTCCACATATTTAATGAGCCGAAGACTAATGGAAAAATCTAAGAAGTAGAAACAGAGAAATGGTAGCGATATCAAACCTGCAAAGAGTGCTAACAAATAGACGCCAATAGAAGATGTCAAATTGATTTTGATACTTTAGTCTAGAACTTGAAAGAATCAAACACTAAACGTAGCAGGCAAACACTAGACGTAAACCATCCTTTAGTCAAGAACTTGAAAGAATCAACGCTACATTTGCTAGCATTTTGTTAAGACGGTGGTATTTACTACATTTCATAAGGAATGAGTAAAGCATTGTAGAGGAAATGCCATGATTCCAACTGGTGAAGCTGAATCTAGTTGGAGCAATTAAATAGAGTCCTCCTCCAATACGTCCTCGACAGTTTCAATCGTTTGCTCTATATATCAAAGCTAGACAGGACTTTTAGCCCACAATAATGAGTTCTGATTAGAATGGAAAATATTATGGATTTATGCGTAGCTAAATATAAAGCTATTTCACTTTATGTTGGTTTTGTAAGTTTTAGGTCTTTATATTAAATTAGTTATATAAAATTGATAGAATTATTTTATGATAAATATAAATATCAAGTGTTAATATTTATCTAAATTATTATAAATATATTAATATATAAGTAAATAAATGAAAAAGGAGACAAAGATATTTTATTTACCTTAGAATTATTTTATTTATACTTTAAAACTATTTTATTACTACACACATATCATAAGTATAAAGAAATTGGTATAATATTGACGCAACAAATGAATATTGAGAATGGTATGTCATTTAAAAAACATGAGTATTTGGAGGTGTCTATATATAAATATATATTTATAAAAAAAAAAAAGAAAAATTGATAAAAAAGTAAAAAATATGAAATATGAAATATATAATTATAAGTTATAAATATTTAAAATTTGAACAACTTTAGACAATTCTAAACATTTAAAATTCATGGATATTTAAATAAGTTTTACTCTATTGACAACTTTTTGAGTATAGTACAAAGTAACTTAGTAAGTTTGTAATCTTTTAATTCCATGAAAAATACATATTTGAATATTGTATACTGCATTGATGAAAGAATTTAAAACTTGGTCATAGTCATTCCTTGTAAATAGTTAACTTCATTGCACAATTTCCTACAAATTAAATTTCTTCTCTCCACTTTCCTATGTTTTCTTTGAAGTCCACAACAATCATGACACTTTTGGGGACTTTTTTCTTTTTAATTTTTAGGGTCATTTTCATGGCAAATGTTTGGAGATTTTGCAACTAGGGATGTCTTTGTATCAATCTTCAATAAAAAGACACATCCCAATTTTTAAGATGTTTCCTATGAGCTTGGAGATGTGCATAATTACTATCTTGCTGCCTACATACATGCGCACAAATTTTCTATTTTCAATTTATTTTAGCCAAAGCGAATAAAATGATTTTACTTAATATTCTAGAAAATATTATGAAGGAAATACCAAAGAATAATAGCTATCACTAAAGTTAAAAGAATAAAAATATAAGGATTCCTACCACTAAATGCCTAACTCTAAGCCCCAAAGGGAAATATAAAACTCACAAACCAAATAATACTAAAATAATGAATCAATTGTCGATCCATATATTCTCAAAGATGAAGATATTGTGAAGATTGATTAGGGGATAGGGACTCCTAATCTAAAAATTTCCATTTACAATCACCCTAAAAAGACATTTTGTAATAGGTTATTAAACCATTAAATTCTCTTAGACACCCCCTATTTTAATTTTTTGTGAGGAATTCTTCAATGGGGAATCATATCTCTAGAATTAGTTTAATTTGTGGATGCAACCATTTATTACAAAGTATATTTGAAATGAATAAATGGTTGACAAATGCATGGTGACTACACATATAAGAAATAAAAAAGTGTCCTTATGCACATTGCTTCTTTATTGATATGTTTCAATTTATTAAGGCTAGAGATATTATTTTAGTAATGAGGTTTGGTTTTTTGTTTTTGGGAGAGCACCCAATCCTCATGAATCCTTTTCCTCTTTCAAGTTCAACCATTCTAAATAATCTCTTAAATTCATTCCATATGGATCAAGGTATTTAACCTCCCTCTTTATTTTTGGTTTTATTTCTATTTTTCCATAATAGGAAAGTCGGAAGCACCATACCAATTAATAAGAAAACTTCTACATTTACCCAAATAGCATTTTCTCATATATAATTTGAGTCAAGGATAATTTGAATAGCCATCTAAAAGATATTATGTTAAAAATTTAAGGATCACATACAAAATGACCCTATGGATTATGAGGTTGTTACATTTTAATGTCAGATATGCTATGAAATGATCCATATTGTAGAGAAATGTTTGATATAATTCTACATGGTGGACACATTTTTAACCCAACATCTAATTTTATTGAGTTCATTAAGTGAATCTTAGATTCTATATTATCCTTCTAAGGTTAATAATGGGCATAAAGTAGCTACCATTGGGTTTCTAGAGCTCCATCATTAGTTTTTTATTGAATCAAAACATTAAAAGAATGAAGCTACTAATAGGTAGTTGAAACTTTTTTACAAGAGCTACAAAAAATTATTACATCAGCTAAGCATATAGCAGAAAAGAATACATAGTAAATAAAAGCACATCCGAAGAGGCTAAAAAAGCAAAATTACATGAGCTACAAAATAGTATTACATTGGTTGAGCTTGTTGTGGAGCTGAAACTTTGAGACTTGTTCCTTCACTTGTCAAAACTGATCTATGACTCTAGGATTCTACTTACCCAGAACTTGGAGTTGTGAAAACAAGAAAACCACCTAAAGAAATATGTCAGAGTAAATCTTTAGAGTGCTGACAGCCTAATGATAATTGATAGAAAAATAGTAGCACATCAATTCCATCATATATGCTTTAAAATAACTTTTATAATAGAATCAACAATCACATCATTTTGCATACCAAAACCTAAAATATCTAAAGCTTGTAGTTCAAATTATGATTAAAGATCATAGGGAAGTCTATAAACACAACAAACCATTGTTTCCTGCATGTATGCAATCTTAGAAAGTATGCTTCATATTTTTATCCTATTATAAAAGTGACACTTGGTTGGTTGAACCATTATACGTTTCAACCTATCCCTAACAAATATCTTGCAATGTAGGATTTTCCAAGCCAACACTAGAGTACCAAAATCATCTTTATGTCTCCATATTTGAGTATTCATTTTGGACCTAAATTTAGAATTGAATCTACATTTACACTTTTGATTTTAAAAGCAAGGAGTAAGAGGCCAGGTAGGAAGTATAGCTAAATAAACCTTTTTAGAGGAAAATGATTAAAATGATTGAAGGACAGCCATTTGCAATCTTTAAAAATTGCACATGCTAGGAGTGAAAAGTTTCATTGAAATGTCAATAGGAATTAATGATTGAACAAAAATTAAGAATTGTTTGTACATATTACTCATCCCAAATTGTTCCTTGATACTTATCTAAGGGAAGCAATCAAAAGTATTAAAGTTTCAAATATCTTTAAATTGATGAACCCCTTTTTTTAAAAGATAATGAGCTTGTCTTGGAAGATAATAGCCAATGGTTGATCATGATAGTTTATCAATTTATTCCACTATATTGAATTTGAAGCAAAATTGAAACCATACTGCAATAAAGAGCCATTCTAATTTAAAAAAATATAAAATATTTTCCACACATTCCAAATTGTTTGAAGAGGAATTGAAGCCTTGTTTTTAAAAAATGGATACATTACAATTTTATCTAGCCTATTAACATTTTTCCACTTCTTTTTAACTATCGTTTCCATGATTCAACGATGAACTAAAATTTTTCATGGAAATCATCTTCATTAGTAGCTCTAATGGTCTATTTAGTAACAAGACATATTTCTTGGGTTTTAGGATCAATAAGCCCAAGGACTCCATTATATTATGGTTGAATACAATGGAACCAAGAGGAATCAACAAATCTAACATTACCATCCCATTTTGACCAAAAATATTTTTGAGTGATTTTGTTTAACTCTTCATAACCTTACATGGATGGAATCCAATAGGATGAGTAGTAAACATGGGTAGCAATGAGGATTCTATTAGCAGCTTGAATTTTTCCAACTAGGGAAAGGAAATTTCTACCCTAGTTAAACAACTTATTCACAAGTCTATTGAAAAACCAACCTCACACATCAGAAAGAGAGAACCCCAACCCAAAAGGAGTGCATAAATATCTATAGTTATCTCCCCATGTTTGATTTGTTTCCAATATCTAGGAATCCACTGAGGGATAGAGCCAATCTTGAACATAAGGGATTTAATCTTGTCATGAGTTGATTGATAACCTAAAATAGAGCAATACAAGATCAAAATTCCCAAGGTATTATATACTTCTTCATAATAATTTTTAAACAATAGAATACTATCATCAACAAAATGGGAGTTGATAATCACTTTTCTTAGAGGAATAGAAATTCCTTTAATAAGCTTCATCTTATTAGCTCTTTGAAGAGGATATCCGAAGGTATGATCAACAACAAGAACATATAAGAATGGAGCTAGAGGATAAACCTACCTTAAATAGAGAGTTGTAGCTCAAGGGAATTTGGCATAGTCTTGTTGATAATAAGATAAGCATGAGCATCGTTGAACAATATTTAAACATTGTTCCTAATTTGTGGTCCAAATCCCATCCATTATATTATTTTAAGAATGAAACTCCAATAAATTGTATCATATACTTTATCAAAAGCTAACTTGACCACCAAAGCATTTTTCCTTGTTTGTTGAGCCCATTCCATAGTCTCCCAAGCAAACATTAGGTCATGTAAAATATATCTAGCTTTCATAAACCCACTTTTCTCAACTCTCATAATACCTTGCATAACAATTTTAATTCTAAGAGCTAAAGCCTTTGCAATGATTTTATAAGAGGTGCTTAATAAGGTGATAGACCATCAACCAGCAATATAATCTTCAATTTCTTTCTTGGTGATAAGTTTAATTAGCCCTTTTATTGATATTAGGTCGCAAGGATCCATTTTGAAGAGCCTCTAAATAAAGCATATTTAAAAAATATCTTTAATATGATTCCACATTATTTGATAAATTTTATCTCGAAGACCATGAAGGCCATAGCTTTTATCAATTTTGATGGAGAAAAGAGCACATTCAATTTCTTCCAAAGAGAGAACGTGATACAAGTACCTACTATAGCCTGGAATAATTTTATTAGGTATAAAATCTTGGATGCTTTCCTCCAAGAACTATTGAATATCTATCTAATTGCATTCTTCTTTAAACAATTGTTCATAAAAGTTTTAAAAGAAGTTGATAATTTCTAAATTATCTATGTGATGTCCACTTTCATCTACTATAGTACCGATTCTCTCCTTATTGTGTTTATAGTTGAGGGAGTTGAAGGAAAAACTATATCCTATTCCCTTCCTTTATCTGTTATAGTCTTGCTCTAAGTTTGGCCCCTTGCCCTTTGTAATTTTCTAATTTGCGTAGCTGAGTTTCAGTATTAACAATGTAATTTCTAATATTTTCATTGTAATGATCAACATTTAGTTGTTTTCTAACATTTTCTATGTCCTTGGAGGTATTTTTCTTTAATTTTACATCTATGTGCTAATCTCCTTCCAAATTATTGATGAAATTCAACAAATTGAGTGAGTAGAACCCCACCAATCAATTCATGTTTCATCTTCTTGAGGTTTAGGAATATAATTCCAAATACCCATTAAAAGAGAAACACAATCTATGTTTTTCAGGTGAGAGGTATTAAGTTTACAGGGAAACATAGATAGAGGATCTTATTCTTGACTAAAAGAAATGGAATAAATAATTGTAAAATAATCAGATAAGGTTGTTGAATAATCCACCTGTACGCAAGCACTAACATAAATTTCTAAATGGATGTTCCTAGAGAAGTAAAAATAATCCAGTCTACTTGATTTCTTATCTCCTCTAGGTCTAGGATTGGATCAATTAAACCAATTATTAGCATTATTTCAAACTTTAATATGAATGGGATAAAAACTCCAATCATGTTTGGACACTAGATCCATTTCTCAAATTCATCTTGGGTGAGTTTAGAGAGACTAAACCAAATTTTGTCCTCTTTATTTTCCGCAATGTTAAAATCCCCTCCCAACACTCAAATAGCATTAGGAAGACTTCTTGACATCTAATCCCAAAAAAAAGATCTTTCTTTTGGATTGTTAGGAGCATAAATGGAGAAAAGTCCATTGATAAAGGAATGAGCCTAAACACAATTATGTGATGGGTCCTATCCTCTATCAATTACATGTTTGGAGATCCAAGGAGATAATCTAAGAACAACTATGCCCCTATGAAGACATAAGCTTCTTTCCAAAGGATAAAAAGAGTCATATATAAACATTCATTATTAATTTTCACTTCCTATAAAAATACCACATTTGGTTTCCACTTTAATATATTTTCCTTGACTTTATGTTTATGAGGGTGATAAATCCCTCCCACATTCCAAGACAAAATCTTGCGATTTATCATGATCCAACAAGAGAGTTATAATCCTCTTGTGGTAATAGTCTCAAACTATTAGAGGAAATTTATTTAAACTAGGAAATTATCTAGTTTAGGGTGAACTCTTTACCAATTTGGGCTACGATGTCCTTAAGAAAATATTTGAAGGATAAATTCAAAAATGAGAAAAGTAATATGAGATGTATTTTCTAGTAGATGAAATTTCCTCTTCAACCTATCTATTAGGGTTGTGGAAACAATAAGACAAGCATCATTTAGGATGGAAAAAGAAGCCACATATTCCCTCAATATACTTAACAACGAAATTTTTTATTTGTGGGGAGTAGAGATAAATAAAAATATAATTATATGGGTGTGAAATAAAAAATTCAGCAAGGCAATGGACTCTTGTAACCAAACAGAAAGAAAATAAGTAAAATACTTTCCTCAATTTTTATCCTACGATCTTGTATTAGGAAATCAAGTGGAATGTCAAATTAAATTATTGAAACATAATGTTTATAATCATTTTTTATTAGATGTCCTTTTTGAGTCATAGCAACTCAACTCTATTAATTATTGACATAATATTTTCAAAATATTTTTTTTTATTTGAAATTAATATGTTAGCATATATCTACAAAATGCCTCATTTTTTCCTCTTTAAAATATAATGGGTTACTTTCAAGGTGGATTGTTCCAATAGAACCCTCTCTAATTAATTAAAAACTAAAACTGATCAAGTTTGAATTTTTTTATTTTTTTAATTAAAAATTTGATATGGCTAATATGCATATAACTCATATTTATTATGAATAATGTATTAGTGAACTATTTAAACTTGTTTCTAGTATGCTTATGTGTTATTTACTATTATATTTGTAGATATTTATAATGAAATTGGTATTTTTCTAGTGATAAATATATATAAGTTAAATAATTAGGGTATTAGTGGCATGATCACATTGAAGATTTGAGTTAGAAAAGTAGCACATGAAATGCGTGAAAAAATTTGACATAATTTTTGAGGTTGAACTTATAGACAAAATAAGGGGATTGATGAAATTTTCCAAGAAGTTACACATTTCTTACCTTGGCTACTTCATAGAGGATAGGTAATAATTTTTTTATCTGTTAAGCCAAAGCAACTCTAATGTTATAATGTTTAAAATATAAAAGTTACTTTTCAATCATGTATGTTTACTTGTAAAGTAAAGGTTCTAGATTCTATTTTCTTAAAAAAATATGTTTCCATTTACATCATATTATTGGGACCATCTCTCCCCTACGCTTTGCTTACCCAAACCATTTTTTAAAGGGCCTGAATTCTCTATTTCTTCACATTTTGAGAAAGCAGTGATTGCAAACATCGATGATAAGATTTGTAGTACAAAATGAATGTTAGTAGAGAGTAGCACGCGGTTGGAAGAAAATATACCCAAGCCAAGATTTGCAAGTTGACCACAATGAATAGCTAATCAGTGGAGGTACTTTCATGTGCTGACCAATAAGAACCCTGCAAGATTTTTTTAAAAGAACTTCTACCAACAATTTTTGACTATGGATATTAAATCCTCACAAATATTAAATCACCACAATTTAAACCCGAACAAAAGTATGTCGACAAAAAAAATCAACCACCAATATTTAAATAGACACTTCTAAAAAATAAATGTGATGCCGCCAAATATATATATGTTGACTTGAATTAATATCAATCCCTCTGAAATATTTTTAGACTACAAACTATTGAAAACAACTCGTATACAATTTTCTTTTGAACCTGCAATATGATATAATTCCAAATTAGAGAAGGGTATTTTTTTTTTGTAATGGGGTGGGGAGATTTTGTTTTTTTCTCCAACACTTGTAGGATCCATACTTTTCGCACTGAAATAGCTACAAAAAACCTTTGATGGCATCCAAATGATGGATTTGAATCTCGATGAATGGGTAGGTTATCCTTATGTTTTCAGACCTTCTAAACACAATGGAAGACTCAAATCTAGACCAAAGTGCCTCAGAAATCAGTTGTCTCCTAGATGAGAATAACTAGCCCTTCGAGAAAACCCTTCAACCTTCGATGATCTCCTCAGCTCAACTTCCTATTGTGAGATGGGTCTCCTATGGCTTGAGCTCTAGTACCATGTTTGAAATATGAGTGATAACCCAATGGAAGTTGTACACACTTCAAAGGAACAACCAAGAAGAAAACCATCCACACAATAAAGAAGTGTTGCAATAATCTCAAGAAGAGCACTTGATCAAATGATGATCTATATTAGCTTGATCTAGAATGATTTACAAATGTACAAGAGATTTTCTTATATAGGCAAGGATAGAGGTAGTTGGATAACCACCGTAGTTACAATCATTAAATGACTAATGCATAATTATAAATGCATGAGAGAAATATTAAATGCCTAAACAACTACGTGCCTATTAATGAGATATGGTCATATTAAATACTATTTTATAGAATTCCACCTAGGAAACTAACTTCTAAGTAAAATTATTAATGATTTGAATAGGTTGTCACTAATGTCTAGTTAGGAAATAATCCCATTCACACTAACACCACACACATGGCCATAGTAACTCCACCTTCTATTAGATCATCCTCCAACTTCTTTAGAAGAATCTTTGACACTTCCTTACCCCTAGGCTCTACTACCTTTGAATGTTTATATCTTTGCATACCTCTAAAAATTTAAATCACAACATTGATCCTATCATCAACCATCTAATGAAAAATATGTTGACATAACTTTCTCATTGATGTCAAAAGGTTTCATTGATGTCAAAGGGTAGACCAGCGGATGTTTAGATGACATTGAGCTAAGAGGATCAAGATCTAGAAGAGTTGGTGCCATATGATGGAGAGAAGATCATGTTTTGAAAAATTGTGATGTTTTAAAAAAGGATGCAAATTCAAGTCTTGAAAATATTGTCATGCTATTCTAGATGTTAGAGGAGGAAAAAAGATGCATATAAGTATGTGCAGGATGATGATGGGCCAAAAAGTGGCGATATGATGGGTATGTGTAGGATATATGGCTGATGAATTATTTTTTATCCAAAATTGATGAAACAAATAGGGTTTTTAAAGGATATTCTCATCTTTCCACCAATATAAATTATGCTTTACTTTGAATTTAATAAATAATTATTATTCATTTTCTAATTGAATTACCACTAAAGTCCTGATTGATAGGCTCATTGAAAAATATCTATAGCTTTCAAACAATATCACTCTTTTTGAATCCAAAACATGTGTCACATTCTATGCTTCACATACTATAAGATTAAAAAAAGAAAATCAAATTTCATGAAGTTCTAACAAAGTTAAGGTGGTTAGACATACGAGTTTTAATAATTTTTAAAAGTTGTAACTAAAAAATCATAGTTAATTATTTACTTGGATAAAAATTACAAAAAAATATGCATCACATCGAGACATGAGTCATCTACTTATATCAAAAATCTTATAAAAAAATATTATCATTTTATTGTGGTTAGGGTGGTTAGACAGACACCTACTTCTTAGTTTTTCCCTAAAATTTAAGTACTACTACATTGAAATTTCAAATTTTCACCAAATAGATTTTTTTTTTAAATAAACCTATTAGTTTAGAAACTACATTCAATTCTTACATATTTTCAAAATAATATAGATAACTTATTCAAATTTTTACGTCAAGTTGTCTAACTCATATTTTTATGCATTTTTTGCCAATTAAGGGCCTATTTTTTCCATGATGATCGTGCACATACCCATAATTGACATGGGTTTTTGAAGAGGATTTGAATATGGTGTTCCCCATGGTTAAGATACTTGAAATGTTCTTAGAACTGAATTATCTTTGCTCTTTAGAATAATTAGGGTTTTGTAAATAAACCCTAGGGGTTACAGTCATGGAAATGAATAGCTTTTATATTTTAATGTTGACTATGTCTAATCGGTTGTAAGGTGGTCAAGTTATATCTTAAGCCATTAGTGTCATCAAAATTATTGGCCCCTTTTCCTAGCACTACTAGTTAGCTGAGTGTATGTGTCACGTCAATCCTTCACATCACATTTTTTTTATTATTGCAACCTAGTGTTTGCATGATGTGTGATATGCTCTTCAAGAAGATCAACGATGTAGGATGAAGGATTGAAGATCGAACATCTATTGTGATACTCCTTCATATTTCAAATTGGAGTCTATAACAACAAAGCCTTCGAGTGATATGTGATGGAGTTTGATCAATGGCTATGATCAAACTGGTTAGATCGAACGTATTCCCACTAGTCTTTGACATGTATGGTGGGTCCTTTTCTTGCCCTTCTGAGATTACATGCAAGTGACAAGTGTACAATGGGAGTGACAAAAAGTGGCAAGGCTCTGGTAGTGGAAGGTGACAACATTAAGAACATGTGGCAAGTTATGATTGTACCACATGTCTACTTCACATCGTTATTCTAAACCAAATAGGAGTTAAAATATATATGATATGTGAAGTAAGTGGAGTGTGAAATTAGCCAGGATAGGTGGCAGCATCTCGCTGTCGTGTCAAAAATTTGGTGGGTCCCTCATTAGCCTTGAAGAAATGCAAGCTAGTGGAATGTATGCCCTGTGAGACAAGTGGCGGAAGGCGATTACATTGCCTCATTTATTCACATCATTGTTGTGAATAAAATAGTTCCAACCAAGATGTGATGGGAATTCAACATTAGAGATCAAGTGTTTGTGATCAGACGCAAATCACATTATCTCTTCACATCAAAAAAATGAAGATCAATGTCTGAAGTGAAATTGTAATAGACCTAAGTGATGTAATGCTCATATACAAAGTGATGGAGATAAAACAACATCAATTAAAGGAGTTAAATTGCATGGTTACGTTTTAAAGATAAAGGATTGAATGAGCAACGATGGATTGTCGTGTGAAGACAATAAATCAATGGCCCAAGTTTAAAGATGAAAATATCCAACGGCTATGGCAGTGTGAACAAGAGTTTCAACTATAAACTAAAATAGCGCATGAATTTAACTGGTCCAATTGCTCTAGTGACTAATTTGATTAATGTTACGATGTGTAGAGTGACAACATAGATTGCATAGGTGATTGAAATCAAAATCAAATCAGATACACAAGGATATGGCATTAAATGTATATTACGTTTAGGGTATTGGAGGTTGCTATATTTAGAAAATTCAATGAATCAAAATTAAATGAGAATTGTGTGTTGCTTGAGGAATCAATTCCATTCCAACTAAGTCACAAGAAGGAAGATAATCAAAATGTGGCAAATTGTTGCATGTTGCAATGTATGTGTGAGCTCTTGCGGAAAATAGAGAATGCATTAAAAGAAAAAGAAAAGTGTAAAAGAGCAGTGTAATTGTGAGCTCTTGAGATGGACACAGAATGCACTAATAGAAAAGGGGAAAGGTGCAAGGTGTAGTGAATGAGTAGAACATAAACAAAAATCAAAGACCTTTATCAGGGTTTACATTAACATTGAATTGTATTCAGTAGAACAAATTTTAATAGCTTTCATTGTAATTTTGATTAATGGGTGCAATCAAATAACTAGGTAGGTGCTTAGTGTAGGGAGTTGGTGCTTCCTTGGAGTGGGTGCTCCTAAAACCAAGGGATTGGTATCTCCTTATGGTTGGTACCCTTAAATATTGTACTCAAAAGATATTTATTACAAGGATGGATTAGGATAGTAGATTCTAGCAGCTATTCTCACTGTGGTTTTTCCCATCTTGGGTTTTCCATGTATATCTTGTGTTATCTACAATTATGGGTGTGCTTATTTCTCTTCTTGGTTAATTGATCTACATAGTGTGTTAAGGGGTAAATTTTAATTGATCTACTAATTCACCCCACCTCTCTACAGATTTTTGTGTTCAAAAAATTGGTATAAAATCCTTGGTTCCTTGGGAGAAGCTTATCCAACTCTGGTAGATCTTGGACAAGTGAACACAATGGCTAGTCAAGAGGGTTCATTTACAAACAATGGACCTCGTTTTGATGGATTAGATTATGCTTTTTGGAGCATTATCATGGAGACATATTTGGCATCCTTAGGGTTTGATGTGTGGATGTTTGTTAAAAATGGATATACACCTCTTGCTACTACTCCTATTGATGTTGTAGGAAAGAAAGACTATGAGAACAATGTAAAGGAAAAGCATGCTATTCTTTGTGGTTTGACTAGCTTAGTGTTTGTCAAAGTGATGCATTACACATTTGCTGCACATGATATTTGGAATAAGTTGAAAGGAATCTATAAAGGAGATGCTAAAGTGAAGTTGGAAAAGCTACAAATTATCAGAGCCAAGTTTGGAGGTCGAAAGATAAGTGAAGAAGAAAAGATTGCAGAGTATCTTCTCAAGGTTGATGAAACAGTAAACTCAATTAGAGGGTTTTGAAAAGTGAAAGATACAATCATTGTTCAGAAGTTCTTAAGCTCTATGCCATCCAGGTATGACTCCAGGATATCTGCAATAAAGGAAGCAAGACAACTGGATAAACTTCTCTTGATGAATTGCATGACTTATTCATTGCATATGAAATGAGGATGGGAAACACAAAGTCATCCAAAAGAGAATTTGCATTAAAGGTTTCCAACAAGGAGAAGGTTGAAGTATCAAGAAATGACAAGGATGAAGTCTCCACATCTGAACATGAAGAGATTGATGAGGAAGAGGTAGCTTCATCAGAAGATTAAGAAGAGGCTCACACAAGTATCTAGAGGTAAGTAAACCTTCAAGTACTTTGACTGTGATAAAGTAGGTCAATTTTCTGCTAAATTCCCTTATAATAAGAAGCATACCTCATAACAAGATGTAGATGGTAAAATGAAGAAATCCTACTTTTCTAAGAAGAATATTTTTTATAAGAAGAATATGTTGAACACTCAAAATATCGAGAGGGTGGGGTAAATCAGATTTATATTAAACCATTTAAACATTAGCCATCCAATCACCAAAGCATATATTTAACTGTTATAAGGAATGAAAGCATAAAAACATCAACAACATCACATAACACATAAACACGAGGATTTATATGTGGAGAACCAAAACTAGGAAAAATCGCGGTGATGGTTAGCTCACAATATATTATAACGAGTTATAGCATATTAAAAAAATGTTCATTGCGGGTGGACACACTCTCCATAGAGAAAAGGATAGAGTGAAGAAGGGGTGTCTCACAACCAATTTCGAACTATTACAAATTTCATCTACAATATGCAGGAATACAATTCCAATGAATTACAATAGCAATCTTCACACTGATCTAGATCAATTCTCCGCTCTTCTATGAATTCACATAGTTTTGATCTCAACATTCATAACTTATGTCTACTCTTTATCAAATTCACATCACACATCTCACAACTAACACATCAATCATGTCAACACATTCAAAACAATCCATCATGTATATCAGCATGAAGCATAACATCAATTAGGGGATTGTTACAGTAAATAGGTAACTACCCAACAATTAATTAATCATTAATTATTTGGTCACCTTTTAAATTATTATACCTAGGATAAACGTTGGATTTCTTTTTATTATTCTAAAGGTTATGTGCTTTTTGTCTCATAGAATATGAAGATGACACTTGTCATGATCAAACTTAATCCTCACCTGGGTTCCATCTAGGTTGTTTTTTAATTTTTCCTTTTCATAAGGATTCATCTTTGTAATTTGTATTCATTGAGGATATTATTGCATCAATACAATTCCTAGGTTACATAAAACATCTATTGATTTTCTCTTTATTTTTTATTGGATTTTGGTTGTAAGTAATTTTTTGGAGATGTCGTGTTCATAAATAAACTCAGACATGGTATCAAAGCAATAGGCATGTAATTTCCTATCCATTTATTAAGAGATACATCCTTGAAGAAAAATGTAGAGTTGTCATTAGACAAGAAACAATCTATTGAAGAGTTAACTAATGTTTTGAAGTTGAAGTAAAAATAGGAACAAATAGAGGAAATAGGAGTTGGAATTTGAGCTTTAACAATATTAAAAGGATCAAAGGGAGACTCTCTAGGCCAAAAGAAGTAAAATATTTTTGAATGGATGAGAGCGACTCGAAATCCTCTAAATCAACAATTGAATTTTCAAGGGATGCCATAAGATTGTTAAGAAGAGAAATTTTCCACCAAGTTAAAGAAGATTAGTTACATGAAGCACATGAACAATATGAGGTCTTCTTTGTAGTGAAGGAACACCTACTTTAAAAGGGAATTCCCTCACAATCAATCGATAGAGACTAGGGCAATCATTAACCTATAAAACAACCTTACTTGGTAAAGATTTTTATAGATCATGAGATTCATGAACCAATTTGACATAATATTCGAAGTTGAACATATAGACATTTCTTTCACATTTCTTACCTTGCCTATCTCATAGAAAATAGGTAAAAAAAAAATTATCTGCTATGAAAAACCATCTCTAATTTTATAATGTCCTAAATATAACAAGTTCCTTGCTAATCTTGTATGTTTACTTGTTAAATAGAGGTTCTGGATTGCATTTTACTTGTTATTTTTATATTTACACTTTCTCTCCCTTATAATATGCTTACCGAAACCTCTTTGTAAAGGGCCTCAAATCTCTATTTCCCCACAATTTGTGATAATAGTGCTTGTCAGTGCCCAAGATTTTAATCGAAGAAGGGATGTTTTTTAATAAGATCAAAGAAATTTAAATATGTTTATACTATCCAAATTGATATGTATGATTAAAACACAAATATAATTATTTATATTATTTGAACATTTATAATTAATGTTCAATTGAAAAGTAGAAGATATAAAATTTGATTGCATATCCAATTTATTGCACATGCTTCAAATCATTATTTAGTAATTTCCAGTATCGACAGAAATGTCAGTCGAAAGACGTATTAAACCATTTCGTAAATCTGTATGAATTAATTCTGGCTCACGACCAATCAAAATGTTGTGCCCATTATTTTATTTTACAACCAACAATGATCTCTATCCACGATTTATTAAAGTGAATAATGAATAACACAGCAAATATGATACCGAAAATTTCATAATTTTGTTATGGCTATCAATTGGGCTTCCTGCAGTTTTTTCGGATCTGTCCGTTGCTGCCAGTTAGAGGACTGATGTTTCCCATTTTCACCATGGCAGCCGCGAAATCTGTGAAGAAAGTGTTCAGATTGGTACTATATGTAGTCACTTCAGAATCAGCAGAACCACCATTAAAAAGCTGCTGATCAGAGTGTAAAAGTCCTTTCTGCCTTCTCAGATTTTTGTAGTACCTGTTGTCAAATCTGGTGGGAGTTTGAAGATCTAAGGGTGAAAGGTTGTTATCCCCACTGCTGCTTGGACAGTTTGATTTCAGAGAAGTGGCGAATGTAGATTGTATGTTGGATTCGCTGTAGATGCGAGCTCTGAAATTAGTGCAGCGAGCTTGACCGATAGTATGACCACCTGAAGTTGGAGAAAAGGAAACAGAAAAAGGAAGTGAGGTGCTATAGTTTGTAGGCAGTAATAATCGTACAGAAATAGCAGATTGAAATAAAAAAGTTACCAGAAAGCACAATCATGTCTTTTGCAGAAAGACCCTGAGCGCTAAAAGATGAAATGAGTGCGCTGAGGTTTGATGTGGGAGCAGGAATATTGCTATTTGCACCGCTAAGGCTTGCAGTTGTGGAGTCTCTTCTTCCCAGGTGCACTTTCCATCTTGGCCCTCCAAGCTACAAGTTAAAATTTATTCATTAGTTATTCAAACTATAGAAATTGATATAAGTTTATTCATATTTCTCATAACATTAATCGAAGAACTGGGAATTACTTCGACAACTGAATCACGAGCAGCGATGGCCACAATGTCGGCGCAAGACACAACTCCACTGCAAATTGCCTCCACCTATCACAATGGCCACAATGTCTTAATGGCGTCTATCACATCGAATCCTCTCACTGAGTTATTATTAGGCACCGCAGTCTTTTCTCCTGTTAAAGTCGACGAATCGTCCAATAGAATAGAGCCGTCACAGCCCTGCAATACCAGCATGTCTTTAACAACCAATATTGAAAACACCATTTTATTGCTTCAGAGTCGAGAAATTCTTCAATACAAACATTAAAGGAATATAAACTATCCTTACAAAACTAGGAAGTGGAACATAATTGTGGAAAATTCAAAATATTAAAGATATTTGCTATCCAAATCTATAATTCAAATGTATTGAGAACCTTCGAATACAATCTTAGCAAAGCCTTTACCATGGAGATTATTATAGAGACAAACCTCTATGCAAAAATCTTACTTTTATCTGCCAAATTGACTAGGTTTTAGACAGTTTAGAGAACAATATATAGAGTATACAGACCATAAAAATTCAGAACAAAGAGCTGTAAATTCTTACATTGACGAAAAAGTCATGGAAGTGAAGACGCAGAAGCGATGCCCCCATTCGTTTCTCATTGGCGATGGCCTGTTTCACTACAGACTTAACAGTCGATAATAGATTGGGACACGACGAACTGTAATACGTTGGGCTAAGCTGGCCATATACAACAGTCGAACATAACGCCAAAGCAATGCAGGCAATACAGAAGTGTATCTCATTGTTCCAAACTGTGACATTTTTCTCAGCAGAGAAACCTTTGCAACGCAATCGATAGCTTGTCGATTACTTTTACTCTAAACTCTAATCAAGCAAATCTATCCATTTTGGAGGAAGGAGTGACGGGCTTTTATAATCGAACATAACAAAGTTCTGCATGCAACATAAAGTTCACCTGGAAATCGCATGCAGACAAAGTTCTTCTATAACTTTTTCAACCACGACTGAACACGCGAAATGCACAGGATGTTCTGAAATTGTCGAATAGCAAAGTCAACATTTCTTGTCGGACTCAATCATTGTACGAGTCCACATATGTAATGAGCCGAAGACTAATGGAAAAATCTAAGAAGTAGAAACAGAGAAATGGTAGCAATATCAAACCTGCAAAGAGTGCTAACAAATAGACGCCAATAGAAGATGTCAAATTGATTTTGATACTTTAGTCAAGAACTTGAAAGAATCAAACGCTAAACGTAGCAAGCAAACACTAGACGTAAACCATCCTTTAGTCAAGAACTTGAAAGAATCAACACTACATTTGCTAGCGTTTTGTTAAGATGGTGGTATTTACTACATTTCATAAGAAATGAGTAAAGCATTGTAGAGGAAATGCCATGATTCCAACTGGTGAAGCTGAATCTAGTTGGAGCAATTAAAAAGAGTCCTCGTCTAATACGTCCTCGACAGTTTCAATCGTTCGCTCTATATATCAAAGCTAGACAGGACTTTTAGCCCACAATAATGAGTTCTGATTAGAATGGAAATATTATGGATTTATGCGTAGCTAAATATAAATCTATTTCACTTTATGTTGGTTTTGTAAGTTTTAGGTCTTTATATTAAATTAGTTATATAAATTTGATAGAATTATTTTATGATAAATATAAATATCAAGTGTTAATATTTATTTAAATTATTATAAATATATTAATATATAAGTAAATAAATGAAAAAAGAGACAAAGCTATTTTATTTACTTTAGAATTATTTTATTTATACTTTGAAACTATTTTATACTACATATCATAAGTATAAAGAAATTGGTATAATATTGACAATGGTATGTCATTTAAAAAACATGAGTATTTGGAGATGTCTATATATAAATATATATTTATAAAAATATTTTTTTGATAAAAAAGTAAAAAATATGAAATATGAAATATATAATTATAAGTTATAAATATTTAAAATTTGAATAACTTTAGACAATTCTAAACATTTAAAATTCATGGATATTTAAATAAGTTTTACTCTATTGACAACTTTTTGAGTATAGTACAAAGTAACTTAGTAAGTTTGTAATCTTTTAATTCCATGAAAAATACATATTTGAATATTGTATACTGCATTGATGAAAGAATTTAAAACTTGGTCATAGTCATTCCTTGTAAATAGTTAACTTCATTGCACAATTTCCTACAAATTAAATTTCTTCTCTCCACTTTCCTATGTTTTCTTTGAAGTCCACAACAATCATGACACTTTTGGGGACTTTTTTCTTTTTAATTTTTAGGGTCATTTTCATGGCAAATGTTTGGAGATTTTGCAACTAGGGATGTCTTTGTATCAATCTTCAATAAAAAGACACATCCCAATTTTTAAGATGTTTCCTATGAGCTTGGAGATGTGCATAATTACTATCTTGCTGCCTACATACATGCGCACAAATTTTCTATTTTCAATTTATTTTAGCCAAAGCGAATAAAATGATTTTACTTAATATTCTAGAAAATATTATGAAGGAAATACCAAAGAATAATAGCTATCACTAAAGTTAAAAGAATAAAAATATAAGGATTCCTACCACTAAATGCCTAACTCTAAGCCCCAAAGGGAAATATAAAACTCACAAACCAAATAATACTAAAATAATGAATCAATTGTCGATCCATATATTCTCAAAGATGAAGATATTGTGAAGATTGATTAGGGGATAGGGACTCCTAATCTAAAAATTTCCATTTACAATCACCCTAAAAAGACATTTTGTAATAGGTTATTAAACCATTAAATTCTCTTAGACACCCCCTATTTTAATTTTTTGTGAGGAATTCTTCAATGGGGAATCATATCTCTAGAATTAGTTTAATTTGTGGATGCAACCATTTATTACAAAGTATATTTGAAATGAATAAATGGTTGACAAATGCATGGTGACTACACATATAAGAAATAAAAAAGTGTCCTTATGCACATTGCTTCTTTATTGATATGTTTCAATTTATTAAGGCTAGAGATATTATTTTAGTAATGAGGTTTGGTTTTTTGTTTTTGGGAGAGCACCCAATCCTCATGAATCCTTTTCCTCTTTCAAGTTCAACCATTCTAAATAATCTCTTAAATTCATTCCATATGGATCAAGGTATTTAACCTCCCTCTTTATTTTTGGTTTTATTTCTATTTTTCCATAATAGGAAAGTCGGAAGCACCATACCAATTAATAAGAAAACTTCTACATTTACCCAAATAGCATTTTCTCATATATAATTTGAGTCAAGGATAATTTGAATAGCCATCTAAAAGATATTATGTTAAAAATTTAAGGATCACATACAAAATGACCCTATGGATTATGAGGTTGTTACATTTTAATGTCAGATATGCTATGAAATGATCCATATTGTAGAGAAATGTTTGATATAATTCTACATGGTGGACACATTTTTAACCCAACATCTAATTTTATTGAGTTCATTAAGTGAATCTTAGATTCTATATTATCCTTCTAAGGTTAATAATGGGCATAAAGTAGCTACCATTGGGTTTCTAGAGCTCCATCATTAGTTTTTTATTGAATCAAAACATTAAAAGAATGAAGCTACTAATAGGTAGTTGAAACTTTTTTACAAGAGCTAAAAAAAATTATTACATCAGCTAAGCATATAGCAGAAAAGAATACATAGTAAATAAAAGCACATCCGAAGAGGCTAAAAAAGCAAAATTACATGAGCTACAAAATAGTATTACATTGGTTGAGCTTGTTGTGGAGCTGAAACTTTGAGACTTGTTCCTTCACTTGTCAAAACTGATCTATGACTCTAGGATTCTACTTACCCAGAACTTGGAGTTGTGAAAACAAGAAAACCACCTAAAGAAATATGTCAGAGTAAATCTTTAGAGTGCTGACAGCCTAATGATAATTGATAGAAAAATAGTAGCACATCAATTCCATCATATATGCTTTAAAATAACTTTTATAATAGAATCAACAATCACATCATTTTGCATACCAAAACCTAAAATATCTAAAGCTTGTAGTTAAAATTATGATTAAAGATCATAGGGAAGTCTATAAACACAACAAACCATTGTTTCCTGCATGTATGCAATCTTAGAAAGTATGCTTCATATTTTTATCCTATTATAAAAGTGACACTTGGTTGGTTGAACCATTATACGTTTCAACCTATCCTAACAAATATCTTGCAATATGTAGGATTTTTTCCAAAGCCAACACTAGAGTACCAAAATCATGCTGTATACCATATTTGAGTATTCATTTTGGACCTAAATTTAGAATTGAATCTACATTTTACACTTTTGATTTTTTAAAGCAAGGAGTAAGAGGCCGGGTAGGAGTATAATAAATAAACCTTTTAGAAAATGATTAAAATGATTGAAGGAGACTGACCATTTGCAATCTTTAAAAATTGCACATGCTAGGAATTGAAAAGTTTCATTGAAATGTCAATAGGAATTAATGATTGAACAAAAATTAAGAATTGTTTGTACATATTACTCATCCCAAATTGTTCCTTGATACTTATCTAAGGGAAGCAATCAAAAGTATTAAAGTTTCAAATATCTTTAAATTGATGAACCCCTTTTTTTAAAAGATAATGAGCTTTTCTTGGAAGATAATAGCCAATGGTTGATCATGATAGTTTATGAATTTATTCCACTATATTGAATTTGAAGCAAAATTGAAACCATACTGCAATAAAGAGCCATTCTAATTTAAAAAAATATAAAATATTTTCCACACATTCCAAATTGTTTGAAGAGGAATTGAAGCCTTGTTTTTAAAAAATGGATACATTACAATTTTATCTAGCCTATTAACATTTTTCCACTTCTTTTTAACTATCGTTTCCATGATTCAACGATGAACTAAAAGAATTTTTCATGGAAATCATCTTCATTAAGTAGCTCTAATGGTCTATTTAAGTAACAGACATATTTCTTGGGTTTTAGGATCCAATAGCCCAAAGGACTCCATTATATTATGGTTGAATGCAATGGAACCAAGAGATCAACAAATCTAACATTACCATCCCATTTTGACCAAAATATTTTTGAGTGATTTTGTTTAGCTCTTCACAAGCCTTACATGGATGGGAGATCAATAGGATGAGTAGTAAACATGGGTAGCAATGAGGATTCTATTAGCAGCTTGAATTTTTCCAACTAGGGAAAGGAAATTTCTACCCTAGTTAAACAACTTATTGACAAGTCTATTGAAAAACAAACCTCACACATCAGAAAGAGAGAACCCCAACCCAAAAGGAGTGCATAAATATCTATAGTTATCTCCCCATGTTTGATTTGTTTCCAATATCTAGGAATCCACTGAGGGATAGAGCCAATCTTAAACATAAGGGATTTAATCTTGTCATGAGTTGATTGATAACCTAAAATAGAGCAATACAAGATCAAAATTCCCAAGGTATTATATACTTCTTCATAATAATTTTTAAACAATAGAATACTATCATCAACAAAATGGGAGTTGATAATCACTTTTCTTAGAGGAATAGAAATTCCTTTAATAAGCTTCATCTTATTAGCTCTTTGAAGAGGATATCCGAAGGTATGATCAACAACAAGAACATATAAGAATGGAGCTAGAGGATAAACCTACCTTAAATAGAGAGTTGTAGCTCAAGGGAATTTGGCATAGTCTTGTTGATAATAAGATAAGCATGAGCATCGTTGAACAATATTTAAACATTGTTCCTAATTTGTGGTCCAAATCCCATCCATTATATTATTTTAAGAATGAAACTCCAATAAATTGTATCATATACTTTATCAAAAGCTAACTTGACCACCAAATCATTTTTCCTTGTTTGTTGAGCCCATTCCATAGTCTCCCAAGCAAACATTAGGTCATGTAAAATATATCTAGCTTTCATAAACCCACTTTTCTCAACTCTCATAATACCTTGCATAACAATTTTAATTCTAAGAGCTAAAGCCTTTGCAATGATTTTATAAGAGGTGCTTAATAAGGTGATAGACCATCAACCAGCAATATAATCTTCAATTTCTTTCTTGGTGATAAGTTTAATTAGCCCTTTTATTGATATTAGGTCGCAAGGATCCATTTTGAAGAGCCTATAAATAAAGCATATTTAAAAAATATCTTTAATATGATTCCACATTATTTGATAAATTTTATCTCGAAGACCATGAAGGCCATAGCTTTTATCAATTTTGATGGAGAAAAGAGCACATTCAATTTCTTCCAAAGAGAGAACGTGATACAAGTACCTACTATAGCCTGGAATAATTTTATTAGGTATAAAATCTTGGATTCTTTCCTCCAAGAACTATTGAATATCTATCTAATTGCATTCTTCTTTAAACAATTGTTCATAAAAGTTTTAAAAGAAGTTGATAATTTCTAAATTATCTATGTGATGTCCACTTTCATCTACTATAGTACCGATTCTCTCCTTATTGTGTTTATAGTTGAGGGAGTTGAAGGAAAAACTATATCCTATTCCCTTCCTTTATCTGTTATAGTCTTGCTCTAAGTTTGGCCCCTTGCCCTTTGTAATTTTCTAATTTGCGTAGCTGTGTTTCAGTATTAACAATGTAATTTCTAATATTTTCATTGTAATGATCAACATTTAGTTGTTTTCTAACATTTTC
>VDFB02349371.1:0-62155 GCA_007258455.2 Sequoia sempervirens | reverse complement strand
AAGACAAATCATCAATACCCCATGGTGAAACATATAACTGTTATGATATATGGAAAGATGATTCAAGTCCAGAACCTTGTACCCCGGAAGATCAAAAGAATCCTTTTTACAACCCTCAGAAACAGGCTGAGTTTAGAGCTGAACTGGAGGCTGAACGAATCATAATTTAGCAGGAGTATGATATGAAAATGCAAGGTGTTGAGAATGGACCTACTGATCAGGAAATTCCTTAAGAAGATTATGAATCTTTAACTTATGAAGAAGTTAAAGCACGGTTTGAATCTCAGAAAAGGGAGAGGGAAGAGCGGGAAAAGGCCCAGATGATACAAGCAATGAAGGAATTCAAATTGCAGATAGCTCAGAATATTACTTACACAGCTGGTGGCTTCTCAAAGTATGTACCACCTCATAAATAGAGCAATCATGGTGCAGGGTATTCTGATCCATTTGGGGTCCCTCACCATCAAGTTGGGAATCAATATAGACAGCCAAATCATCCACCTCATATTCCCACACAACATACAAATATACATCCACCTCCTGGTCAGCATCATGTGCCATATAATAACACACAATACAATAACCCAGTGTACCAATATCAATACCCACCTAACCCTCCTCCTCATCAGTATACCACCATAATCAGACAATTTGATTTGGCAGGGTTTCAGTTGTACCCTTATCCTATGGATGGTTCTTGGAGAAATTTGGTGCCTAAATTTACAGGGAGTAATGCAATCACTGCTGAGGATCATTTAAGGAGTTTTAATGCCTTCATTTAGGATTTGGATGTACCTTATGAAGATTTACATATGAGGCTATTCATGATGTCCCTTATTAAAGAAGCTAGGGATTGGTTCAATAGCCTAGCAACAACCTCTATTTATTCTCTGCAAATATTTTAGGACCGATTCCTTGAGCAATATGGGAATCTAAGTGGACTAGATGCAGCTCTTCATGAATTGATGAGAATTCAGAAAAGTCAGAATGGTTCAATTTTTTATTTCAACTGGAAATTCAATAAATTGCAGAATAGAATTCCTCCTGGATCAAAGTTGCCAGACTCTGTAGCATTAAGTGTTTACCTGAATGCATTCGATCCTAAAATAGGATATGAATTCAGAAACAAGTTCCCAAGAGACTTGGTTGAAGCTCAGAAGACTGTATTAACAATTGAAAACAATAGGAGGGATGTTGGGATAATTGATAAAAGAGAAAATCATAGGGCTCCTCAACAAACTAATAATTATCAATACAAGTAGGATAACACATACAGGAATAAAAGACCAAGGCCGAGGTTACATGACATGCCCTATAATACAAACTGGAAGGATGGAAAACCTGTAATAGATAGGCTTGGAAGCAAAGAAACTCCCGATCCATTGAGGAAAAAGGGAACCTACATGGTAAATAACAATTATTTCTGTGAAGTTTGTGATAAGCCACATTCTCCAGACTATTGTGTTGTAGCTCAAAGAATGCACGAGGAAGGAATGTTGATGGGAAATAGTGGAGAAGATCATAAAGTGTTTTTAACTTCAAACACTTTTCACCATGTGGAGGAGAGATACTCATCCTCAGAGGATGAAGGTTATGAGTATGATGTTACAAATCAGAAATACAATGTCCACATGGCTGAGTAGTAGATCCTTTCTGATTTTGAAGAAGATTATATAGAGCAACATTCTGTCGAAACACCTACTCAAGGTAGTATGAGGAAACTTATTGAAGAAGAGATAGAGAGATTAACTGTTGCTGCAGTTGAAGAAGGAAAGAGTAAGTATTGGTTGAGAAATAGGACAGTAAATGAGAAGGAAGGTGTCCCTAGGGAAATTTTTATGAAAGAACAAAAAGTGACACAAGGAAATATGAAAAGGGTTGAAAACAAGCAACATGATGAAATTAAACAAAATCCTATCCAAAAGAATGAAGTAAAAGAATTACACAAAGAAATTCAAAAGACTGATCAGCCAGGTAAAAGAGAAAAAGAAGAGAACAAAGGAGAAACATCAGAACAAAAGAAAGTGATTAAGGCAGAAGGTTCCTCTTTTGACTTCACTCAGGCTTTGTCTCAGGTAAAGATGTATGTTCCACTTCTTGAGATGATGAAAATTAAGGAATACAGGGATAGTGCAGTGCAATTGATAACAAATGGAAATGAAAAACATGTAAATTCTAAAAATAAGATGGCTGCTAAAAATAAGCAAGATAAAGTAAACATCCCAGAAATCTGCTTGAGTAATGTATTGACAAGTCCTCCACAAGTTGATCCTTTTTTCATTACATTGCTCATAAATAAAAAATTATTGAGGAATTGCATGATAGATTCTGGTGCTGCCATGAATATTATGCCAGTAGGAGTGATGAAACAACTAGGCATGAGGGTGGATACATATGAAGGAAAATGTTATGCAATGGATAACAGACCCGTTCCTGTGGTGGGTATAATGAAGGATGTTGAAGTCAAGCTAGCTGCTTATCCTCAAGTGGCTTACAATATTGATATAACAGTAATAGACACCCCTCCTCAGTTCGGTATGATTTTATCAAGACAGCGGATAGAAGCAATTGGTGGAAATGTTTAGTTTGATCTATCTTATGCAACAATTCTGGTAGATGGCCAAGAGGTGAAGTTGTATAGGGAGCCAAGGATGAATTAGCTGATTGACTATGTGCCACAAAATTAGATCAATTGTTTTTGTGATGTTGATCTTGGGAGTTTTAATATAAAACCAGCCCAGCCAGAATTAACCAATGGTGATCCTATTGAGAAGCATGCTGCACAGAACCATAACAGTGTGTGGAAGATGTACTTTGATGGAGCCTGCAGTCAAGAAGGTAATGGAGCAGGGATAGTATTCGTTTCACCTGAGGGTGTTACAATTAAGTATTCATTTCTGTTAGCATTTGAATGTACAAACAATGTTGCAGAGTATGAAGCTTTGTTAACAGGTTTGAATATAGCTGTGAAACACAAGATCAAGTTGCTGGTTGTTCTTGGAGATTCAGAGTTGGTTGTTTCGCAAATTAAGTCCAAATATGCAGCAAAACATAAAAGATTGAAGCAGTACAAAAATGTTGTATGGGATACAATTGAGTTGTTTGATGCCTTCTCAATTGAGTGGATAGATAGATCAAAGAACATAATGGCTGATTTTCTAGCAAATGTAGCATTGAAAAGAGATGATATTAAATTGGATGGGGTATCAAAAATTGAATTCAAGACAAGGCCTATTATGCCTGATAATGTATATAGCTGGAAAGTTTTTAATGATGATGCTGATCTTTTGAAATTCCTCCACTGTATAGATCAGTATGAAGCCCAAGAAATTGACTTCAACGCCTTTGTTGAAGAAGTGGAGGGGAAGCAAACAGTCTTTGGGAAAGAGATCTTATAGCTCAAAAAAAAAAAGCTTCCTAAAGGATTAGTGGCATTAGAGAGGGTGTATGATGGAAATGATTGGTCTCTGATGAAGCAAACACTAGTTGGAAGGGAGGATATTGAAGAAGTTAACTTGGGAACTGAGATGGCACCAAAAAAGGTGTACATTGGGAAGAAGATAAGTCCTACAATTAGAAGAATGTTGATAGAGTTGCTGAGAAAATATAAACATGTGTTTGCTTGGTCTTATGAAGATCTAAAAGCATACAGGGAAGATTTGTTTCAGCATGAAATACCATTGAAACCAGATGCTAAGCCATTCAAAAAAAAGCAAAGACCCATAAATCCTACATGGAGCCTAAGATGTAGGAAGAATTAGAAAAGCTCAGGGATGGGGGAATCATTAAACCAATCAGACATTCAACGTGGGTCTCAAACTTGGTCCCTGTGAGAAAGAAAAATGGAGATATCGAGCTGTGTGTAGATTTCAGAAATCTAAACATAGCGTCCCTCAAAGATAATTACCCTCTACCCAATATGGAGGCTATATTGCATAAGGTGACAGGGTGCAAACTGTTGTCTATGATGGATGGGTTTTCAGGATATAACAAGTTATGGTTAAAGAATCTGAGCAATATAAGACAACATTTACAACTCCTTGGGGAACATATGTATATATAAGAATACCATTTGGTCTCACTAATGCAGGGGAAACTTTCCAAAGAGCTATGGATGTGGCATTTGCAGATTTGATCAATGTTATCATGGTGGTGTATCAGGATGACCTCACTGCTTATTCCAAGAAGGCTAAAGATCATGTTGGTGCAAGAGCACCCAAGCTCTTCAAGGAACTCTTCAGGAGACATGAGAATGCAGGGGTCTTGAAGACCTATCAATCACCTCAAAGCATCAATTATGATATCTTGGAGCCTATAATGGCCTTTGGAATGGGTGAACACATTAAAGAGGTCAAAGGTCCTAAGGGTCCTAATAAGGATCCTAGGACCAAATTGCAATGTAAATGGAACAATAATGTTCTAGGAGGTTAGATAGGAATATAGTGCTTTAATTATGTCAAATAAGGTTGGATGTTAGAGATTCAATAGTTTTTAGGTTGTAGGAATCAATAAAATAAGAGTTGGAAAATTCAGATTTTTGAATTCCAATTTGGGCGGGTAAATGAGTTTTAGGAGATTTAAGCACTTTAATGAAATAAAATCAATGAAAAACAGTTTGGGAAGTTGGGGAATGGGTTTATAACCCCAAAATAATCATTTGTATGGAGGTTGGGCATTTGGAGAGGAGACTGTACGGACTGCTATAGGAAATAGTGAAAAAACACAGTTTTCTTGCATTTTCTTGAGTCTTTTTGATGATCTATTGATTCCTTTTGAATTTATAATCAATTGGATGGTTTAAGAACCTGTATTTACTTTCAATTAACCTTTTGAATGATCTAATAGACGTTAGGAATCAGTTTTTGTAACATATTGCTGACTGTCCTCAGAAATAACACAAAATTTTCACTAGTTTTGGTGGTTTTCATGGATGATTGATCCATTTCAAGGTAGAATGCTGCTGTGACCTATGAAATGGATCATTCCTAACATGTAACATACATATTTAACAAACTAATGTGCAGGGAAGAAGAATATTGAGGTGTACACCAAGATTTCACAATGCAAAGTGCTTGAAGATGGAGGCTACGGTATAGCAGCAGAAGATCTACCTTAATAAGGGGCATTTTTTTGAGTTGGGATAGACTAAATATGTTGTCCTAATGGTGTAGAGTCAATGAGAAAGTTCTGGAAGTGATTGGAAGGTTAGTTTTCAAGAAGCCCTAGTTTTGAGGCAAGTTAAGGAGGGTTTTGTGTTTGAGCATGTTAGAGGTGTCATAGAGGCCTAAAATCTTGGAATCCTTGGTTTTGAGTCCTTTTAAGGGACTGTTGAAAGTTTCATGGTCAGGGGTTGAGTTTAAAGGGGGGTTGCTTTGGAAAAGAGGGCTAATTAGGCCTAGTTTTTGAGGAGACAACAGATTTTGGAAGGGTTTGTCTAAAGCAAGTGATATCAAGGTTTGGATATGTTGTTTTCCATCATAAAACACATCTTAATCAGTCATTATATTGGAGGGTCCTTTGGAAAGTTTGAGAGAAAAGTCAAAAAATCCTTTGCTAGAGGCCTAGTTGGGCTAGAAGGCCTAGTTAAGGTGGAAAAGTGGATTTTATTCAAAACAGAGGTTTGGGGCTTTGATTTCATTTAAGACAAGTGTAATTGTGTCTATTAAGAGAATTCCAAGGGTTTGGGTCCATAAAGAGAGCATACAAGTGATTAGTGCATCATTAAGCCTTGTCTCCATTAGGGTGCTTGGAAGGGGGTTAGAAATTGCATCACTTTAATCCTTGAAATCTTTGTGTTCCTTCAAAGCCCCAGACCCTTTGCATCACATGTTCATCATCTGGAAAATGTATTTATAAAAGCCCTTGAATATGGTATTAGCTTGAACCCTAAGAAGTGTCATTTTGCAATCACAGAGGGTAGGCTCTTGGGACATATTGTTTCAAAGGAGGGGGTTAGGATAGACCCTGGAAGGGTTGAGGCCATTGATAAAATTCATGTTCCTAAAACTGTTAAGGAAATATAGTCGTTCTTTGGATAGATTAACTTTTTCAGAAGATTTGTTTCTAACTTTGCTGAGATTGTTAAACCCATAGCAAAAATGTTGAGGAAGGGACAAAAAATAGAATGGACTGCAGAGGCTTTAGAAGCTTTTGTATCTATCAAAAGAGCCATCAAGGAAGCTCCTGTCCTTAAGTCTCTAGATTTTGCAAAGCCTTTCCAGATATTTTCATTCGTCTCAATGCACACTATTGCTGCTGTTATGTTACAAAAAAATGAGGATGGTCATGAACAGCCTGTGTCCTTCTTTAGTAAGTCATTACAGGGGTCTGAATTAAAGTATGATATAATGGAAAAATAGGCATTTGCACTAATGAAAGCTGTAAAAGCTTTTAGGCCATATCTTGTTGGAGCAAAGGTGGTCGCTTATGTTCCTCATGCAGTTGTCAAGGATATTCTGACACAGTCTGAAGTAATAGGAAAAAGATGCAAATGGATTAACAAAATCCAAGAGTTTGACATGGAGATACAAATTACTAAACTGGTAAGAGGTCAGGGCTTGGCTAAGTTGATGAAAGAGGTGAACATTGAAGCAAATCAGATTTGCAATGTAGAAGAAGAAACTACAATTGCAAGCATTGAGCATACTCAATGGTATACAGATTTCATGCATTATCTTAAACACATGAAGTGTCCAGAGGGATTGAATGACAACCAGAAAAGAGCGCTGAAGTTGTAGGCATCTAAGTATGTTTTTATGGATGGAGATCTATTTTGGAAGAATAGGGATGGTGTACTATTGTTATTTCTGGATGAATTTCAAGCCAAACATGTTTTGAGTGAAATGCACGAAGGGGTTTGTGGAGGACATTACTCAGCAAAGACAACTGCGCATAAGATCCTCAGGGCAGGTTATTACTAGCTAAAGGTCTTTAATGACTCTTTTACATATGTAAGGAAATGTGAAGCCTGCCAAAAATTTTCTGGAAAGCTGAAGTATCATGGAGCTCTGCACTTCAACCCTTGCAGGCTGATGCCCCTTTTCATCAATGGGGAATTGATTTCATTGGAGAGATACAAGAAAAATCAAGTTGTGGACATAGGTGGATATTGGTGGCCACTGATTATTTTACCAAATGGGTAGAGGCGATCCCAACTAAACAGGCTACAAGTAAGGTGGTGACACAGTTCCTAATGGATAATATCATTACCAGATTTGGTACGCCATTGAGGTTGATCACTGACAACGGGATGTGTTTCAGATCTGATGAATTCATAAATTTTTGTAGTTCGAATGGTATTACTATTTCCTATGCATCCCCTTACCATCCACAAGCTAATGGACAAGTAGAATCAAGCAATAAGAGTCTCCTGAAGATTATAAGAAGAATGTTAGGTCACAATAAGAAAGCTTGGGACTCAAAGTTAAAATTGGCTTTTTGGGCTGACAGGATTACAGTAAAAAAGGAAATTGGGAAATCTCCATTTGAGTTAGTATATGGAACACAGGCTAGGATGCCTTTGCAGAATTTGTTACCAGTATACAAGTTTTTCCTTCAGGAAGATTTGGATATTCCTGAACCTATGGAGGAAAGAATGGAGCAACTAGTTGAACTAGATGAAATAAGGAGAGTTGTCGAAAATCAAAACATAAAGTTACAGACACTAATGAAATATTTATTTGACAAAAAATCAAAGGATAAGAAATTTGGAGAAAGTGATCTAGTACTGATGTGGAATGCAAGGTGCCAAGAGAAGGGTAAGCATGGTCAATTTGAAGCTTTGTGGCTGGGACCTTTTGTTGTGATTGGAAAGAAAGGCGAAGACTCATACTATCTGCAGAATATGGCTGGTGAAGATTAGGAATTTCCTGTACATGAGCAATTTCTGAAACTTTTTTTCTCTTGAGTAACACAGAGGATTAAGGGTTGCCAGTGCATGGAAAACTCTTGATTATTCTCTTTAAAATTCTTTTTCATGCATAGTAGTTTAGGAAATAAAAGGAATAGGACTTGCCAGTACATGGACAATCCTGATTTTCCTTCTTTCAGAATAATTTTTCCATGTAAAGTAGTGTAGGGTCACTTGCACTCCTATTCATGATGCCTTGCTCACATGTTCCATCACCTTGGGTTTGGCTTGCTCACCTAGAAATTTGGATCCTTGCAGTGATCTTACTATCATTCATCCCCAGACGGAGCCACTGTTAGAACTGTAAAATTTTGAAATTTTCACAGTCAATTGCATTCATGAGTTTCCAAAATAAGTCCTCATCATACGCATAAAGCTTCCTCCTTAGGGTGTCTTGCTTGTATTTTTTCATATGATTCATGTGAATCCATCTAGTCTTTGATATTTCATTATATTACCCATATCGGCAAGACAGGGTGAAGGTCTCCCCGACCTATATTCTTCACTAATGTATGTTGTTGCAGACTATCGGTAGGACACTTCTTTTGTTTCGGCGATTGAAAAGTCATTTCAGCAAAAGAATTATCTTCGGAGTGATGTCATAGTGAATACATTATGTTTCGCCGACCGACGCATGTGGAAGTATCGGCCAAGCTAAAGGTATTCGGGATAAGGTCTTGGTGAGTTTGAATTGTCTTGCCGACTAGCGTATGAAAGGATACATCCATGTAGGTTGGGGCATCGATGTAATGTCATGGGGAATTCAATATGTTATACCGACTAGCATATAGAAGGGTTATTTCGGCCAAACTGATTGGTATTGGCATGAAGTCATAATGAAGTCATATTGTCTCACCGACTGGCTCACAAGTAAATGTCTCAGTAAGACTCATATGCATCGGGGAAAGGTCTTGGCGAGTCACTCTTGTCTTGTTGAAACAAATACAAGGGGTTTCATTAAAAATCTATTGGAGAGAAGCTATGGAGTCTTGCCGATTCAAAAGTTACGCCGATAGGGATATGCAATGCTAAGAGAAGGAGTCTTCGGCGTAAGTTTCACCGATGTTTGAAAGTTATATTGACAGAGTATTTCGGGGTGAGTCTCATCGAATGGAGCAATCTAGAGGAATGGTTTCGGCGAGACATGTGGTATCGGTATGAGTCTTTTCGAAGATTCATGGTCTTGCCGATGGATTTATTTCATCAGTAAGATTTATTTTATCGGTGAGAAACCCAATGGTCACACCGAAGTGTGGTTTCATTGGCGAAGGGGTGATTTTGTCTCAGTGACTAGTGAATGACTTGAAGAATGCATATCGGTAGAACACAATGAAGTCTATGTAACATCTCCTCGACTTGGAATTGTCACAGCGACATGAAAGACAGGAGTGATAGTCATCAATTTGATTCCAAGTGTTGGTATGACTGCAGAATGTCTTGGCGAAAGGTATAATAAACGTTGCAAGAGGACTTCACCCCAGATTTGAAAATATCTCACCGACAAGACATTTGATGTGACAGTGCCAGTTTCAAATGAGCCTTCATTCGTGCTTCATTAATGGCGCGGCGGGAAATAATAGCGAAGGTTTAATCAATTCTTCAATACTGAATTGATTGCAGAAGAATTGGCAAGGTGAACAGAGAACTGGGACAATTTTTCAGTCTAAGGAGCTGAGCAAAATACTATAAGTAATTGTTTCCTAGCCTTCCACATTTTTGATTCTGTAGTTTTGAAAGAATGGAGTTTACTGGTTTTGGAAAGCTAAAAGCAGGAAAACTGGTGAAAGTAGTCAGTCAAAAGGAAAGAAACAAAAACTTGATAAAGAACAGGAGGGCACTGAGGGGAGGTTAAATTAGGACATTATTGATCAGTTACCTGGTTCAGGGCATAAAGCCAGAAGGTCTTCACAACTTAGGGCAGAAGTTGATAAATTGGATGAAAAATGCAAGTTCATAGGTGATGTTTGGACTGCCGTAAGAGGGTATGAACTATTATAATTTCATTATCATAGGAGAAACCGTTTTGAACCAGTCTATAATCCTTGGAAGTTGAATGTAGGGAAACTGGTGTGCCCTAACATATTTGTAAATGCAAAACTAGTAAAATTTCTTGTAGATAATTATGATCCAAAACATAAAGCTATATGTGACCCATTTGGAAAACCACAGATCTATGTGTCAAAAGAAGCAATAGGTGAGGTTTTCAAATTGGAAGGGTTTTGCAATGAGGAGATCAGTTGTGAAGAGATGGAGAAGGAATTTTCAAGAATGGATACAATCTATAAGGGTTGGAGGTTGCCAATTCATAGGGTTAAGCAGGGCAACAAGCCAGAACCTCTGCAAGATAGTGAGGGGCATCCTTATCATGTAGATTTGTTTGAGCCCTATATGTACACATATTTCTCAGTGTGTCAAGTGTTGGGGATGGATGCCCCATAATTCATGTCAATTGTGCCAATGATTATCACAACATATATCTAGTATCATAACTCCACGCCATTTGACTATGCCTCATACATTTCTAGGGGGCTTGATTCAGGATTGATGGCTATCAAGGGTGGATCATCTATTGTTCATCTCAAACACTATTCATTGTTGATGCACTTGGTGCTATATTTTGGATAGGAGTTAGGAGTATGGCCTTCATAAATGAGAATTTCTCAAATTGGTAAGGAGGGTGAAGTATTGCCTATCCAGTTATGGACTGCTATTTGGGATAGCAGGTTTGCTAGTTCTAGTTTCATTCATTGTGAAGAACATTTTGTAAAAACATTGTATAAGTTGTATAGATATCCTTGTAATTTTTCATTGACTGATGAGATTAAAAGATTCCTTCGGTGAAAAGACTTGAATGGGCCAATTGATCATAATTGGGGAGATTGGTATTGTTTGGAGGGAGCTACAATGATCAGAGTATATGGATTTGAAGATGCCCCTTTCATTCTGCCAAGGACAGTTCCAAACAGAGTTGCATATTTGGAAATTGTCAGACAGATGGATTACTGTAGTGTGATGCATTTCAGCTCTTTTGGGAAGCAGGCTTTTATGCCTAGCACATTGTGTTTTGGTGACTTCACTATGTTGGCTAAGGAAGGATACAATGCGATCCTTGATAGATTGTTGCATTATAATATGAAGAGAGGACCATCCAGGAGGAACTTTGACCTAGAGGGATATATCAATTCTACCAAGCTGAAGATAAATTTCGGAGGGTATCAGCATGTACCCTATCCATTTGATGATATGATTAGTAATTTAGATGAAGATGATGCTGAAATGGTGGTTGAAAGGTATAACCAAGGGCTGCGAGATGCAGAGCAATTCTCTTCTGGAGAAGAGGAAACACCAAAGGATAATGTGCCATAGGGTAGACCAGAAAAGGTATCCAGGTTGAGGACTCAATAGTATGTTTTCCCAACCAGAGAACAAAGTATAGAAAGTGGTGATGTTGATGCAAGGCATATGGAATATAGATCATTTGTCTCAGATGATGAGTTTATAAATTCCCTTGAATTCAAAGCATTCTTGTACAAGTAGAAGGGGAAGGAAATAAGATAAAATGTTGATGATGTCACTTCAGGGAATGAAGAACAATTATTGGGTCAATTGAGAAAATGTGTGGATGATGAAATGACAAATATGACTCCTAAAAATGGGAGGAAAATTTTGGAGAACGTTGGTCTCATGATCTTTCCTGGACTTGATTTGAACTCTGCATTAGTTTTTGATAGTTTCTTGAGGGACAATAATGCTACACACAAGCTTGATAAGGAAAAGGTAACAGAGGTGTATGTAGGCTCTAAGTACAATACTGATGAAGGATCATTGATGATCTGGGCTTTATACCCACCTCACAGGAAATCAGTGGTAATTGACATAGAGAGGGCATTTGGCCATGTCATGACCCTAAAAGCTAGAGAGGCTAATCCTGTAGCTACTGCTGAAATTGATGTTAATATTGCAAAAGTGAACAAAGCACAAATTCAGTTGCTGATAAAAGAAAGAGAAATGTACAAGGAAAATAATTAAAGAATGTTGAGAGAGAATAAGAGACTAAAGGATTTGGTTGGTATTTCAATGGGGCCAACCAAAATGCTCACTCAAGGAGAAAGCTCTTAGGAAAAATATCATTGGGTAGGATCAAGTGCTTATTCTCAGGGAAAGCATGATGCAATTGCAGCAATTGTCAAGAAGAGGCAGGATAATTTGACATCTTGGTTGAATAAACTGTGGGGAAAATACTCTCATACTCTTGCTGCATTGAAAGAGCATATAAGGATGGATGGACGAATTATGGAGAAGTTTCATGAAATAGCTCAGAATAATGTTTCTAGCAGTGCAACACTTGAAGCTGCAAATCATATTGTGAATCGTCATCAAAACTTCTATGTTGAGCTACAAGGGGATGAACAAGGATTAATAGAAGCTGCCAGGAAAACTATGATTACATTCTTTGATGACAAAGGGGAATTGAAAGATGCCACCGGGTGGAAGAATGAATGTGAGTCAATGTTGAATGAAGTCATGAAGACAGCTTGTGCGGAGTATACAACGTTGGATGAAGTGAGCGAAAAAAATGAGGAGATGATCAAGATGGAGATTACGATCCGGAATGCTGTTGGAGATGCAGACACATATGAGTGCCAGGATTATTTAGATCATCTTGCTAAAACTCACTTGTGGATAAATAGAGCATAATTATTTTCTAATCCTTTTGTTTTGTATACATGTGACATTTCATTTTCCAAAAGGATGCATCCTTTCATATTCTCAATGTATAAATATCTATTTTGGAAACGAAATAGAGGAGCGATAAGTAGAATAGAATAGATGATAGAACATATACGGTGGAACACAGTGTTTCACAGATCTGAGACTTTGATGTATGTTTTGAAGTCATGGAGATATCAATGAGACTTATCTGATTTGCTAGCGTATTTCTGGTTTTAATTGTTTTGTTATGCCTATTGAAAGAGTTATTTAAGTTGTCTCTAAGATTGATGTTGTCTGGTTATTTAAATTGACATAACAAGTTTATGTTTGGTTTATCAGTATACATTTGCTATATGTGTGTGATTGGTTAATACGTTCTTTCAAGGAAGGATTAAATCCTTTTAATTAAATCATAATAATTAGGGAAATTCATCTAGATCAGTAATAAGAACTTAATAATCACAGTCTTGCATGTTTATATTAGTTATAAACGAAAATATGCCAAACAATTTGAATGTCCTCCAGAAAGAAGTCACTCATTGAAGATTTCATTTGACTCCATATACCCAATAAGGCACTAGTCTCTGCATTTCACCATTAAGATTCATTCATTTTTTCTTTACATCTGTTAACTGAGCATATTAGGTTTTAGTTTTAGTATTGGTATACAATTTATACCAAATTTGATTTCATTTTGTCCACTTCCGTCTTCCATCGTGGAAAAATCATTGCAAGAGAAGAGGATCAAAAGTTAAGTCTGCCCAATTCATTTAGATAGGTACACCCGCCTAGGTCTAGCAGCACCTGAAGAGTAGAAGGTCTAAATCTTTTGACCTTGTCTGTTACCCTAAAATGTTGTGAAAGCTTGGCAACCTTTCGTGGTTCAAACCTGCATTTTTGAGAGCTAACATACAACACACCTATTGAACTGCCACGGCCTCCACAACAACATGTGACATGCATCCATTGGGATGATATCACAGAGTACCTCATTACGATAGCTTCTGATTTTGAATTTCACCAGGCACTGCTCATTGACTAGAACTTTGTGGTCTTTCTGCAGCCAGGCAATCCGATATGGATGTGGATGCTTTTCCTTTTTTAGCTTCAACTTCATAACCATCTCTTTTGACACCAGATTATCAGTGCTCCCACTGTCAATAATGACATCACAACATTTGTCTTCACACTTGCACCTTGTGCAGAATAGATTCTTCCTCTGTTTTGGCTCCTTATCTTTAGTCACTAGGGCTCTTCTAACCACTAGGGCTTCTCCCCTTTCCGCATCATCTGAATGCTCGGATTGAGCCTTCTCATCGCATGTGCAACCCTTCCACAAACTTCTGGCCATTTGTTTGTCCTTCCTTGGTGTTGTGGGCATTCATAGGCTCGATGCCCTTCTTCACCACAATGGAAACTAGTTCCTCTGAAACCACCTCTTCCAGGTCCTGGCCCAGATCTTCCTCATCCTCTACCTCTTTGATCACCACTATTTTGATCATGAGGGCAGTAGAAGTTATCATTCTTCTAGCTTCGACTAGTACCCACATCTTCATTTTTCCTTTCATCCTCATTTCGGCTTCCAGAAGATCTTGCACTACCCCTTCCATTTTGACCTCCTCATCCTTTTTGCTTGCTGTCAAATATTTTGTTCAGTTTCTCCTCAAATTTTAGAGAAAACTAGTACACATCCTTAATGGTGGTCATTTTGACCAGGCTTAGCTCCTCTTGAATGCTTGGCCGTAACCCATTATGATAACGAGCTACCTTCTCCTTGTTGGCTTCTGCATGGCTCATTCTGATGATCATCTTGTGAAAATATTCGGTGTATTCTTTCATAGATCTACTTCCTTGCTTCAACCCTTGCAATTTCTTTAGCAGATCTAACTCGTAGTCCACTGGTATGAACTGCTTCTTCAGTTTTTCCACCATGCGATCCCAACTACTGATCTTTCCTTTTCCTCTTCGATTTCTCTCCAACTGGACCTCTTTCCACCAAATATTGGCATGGCCCTTCAGCTTTATTTTTGCAAACTTAACCCGATTTGGGTCCTCTACTTCTTCATACTCAAAATATTCTTCTAACTCGTTGATCTAGTTGATCAACTCTTCCGGGTTTAGACTTCCAGAATAACTAGGGACTTCTATTATGGGTCTCTTTTCGATCTTCGAAATAGCCCTTATCAACTGCATTTGATCTTGATCAATCGCTTCTTCTTCCTCTTCTACGTCTGTATCTTCCACCTCTTCTTCATCTTTGCTTTCTCCTCTCCTTCCTGGGTCTAACCCTCTTCTCATTTGTTCCTGCAATGCACCAATTTGTCTTTGGAGGGCTCTGAAACCCTCAGCAGTAAATGGATCTCTTCCACCAGCATTTTTGCCACATTTACCACCTCTGACACCACCATGCCTACCAGGCATCACTCTTGGAGGAATCTTGAATACCTCAAACCTACAACCACAGTCCTGGTGCAAACTGCCTCATGATCGGCGATCTGTCCACACGCTCAAGAAAACCCACTCTAATACCACCTGACGAGGGAGCAAACCCAAGACACAGAACAACACTCACAGAATAGAGAATAGTATTTTATTCAAAAATATGGAACTTCTTACATGCAGAGGATCTCAAATCCTTGAGCTCTGTGATACATGCAAGCTACAAAAGTTTCAGAAAATTTACAGAAATTACAAAAAATCCCCTTTTCGCAGCATGCGAACTCTTTCCCCAAAAAGCTACCCAAAAATTAGAAACTAGCTCATAAATAGCCCCTTTTTGGTTTGGAGCCAAAAACAACATTTGAGTTATGAGTTTTCGCGGTTTGGCACCAAAAATTACAATTTGAAATTCAAATTTAAATTCACATTCGAAAATTAGCACATTTCTAAAAAAGCACCAACTTCCGGCAACCATAACTTTTAATCCGACCATCGGATTTTCAATGATAATACCTTTTCAGAAAGTTCTTAAAAAGACAATGTGGCACAAAATAGGTTTATGGCTAACTACTTGGGGGTTTTTGCGAATTTTCGGGCCCATCCGGAGCCTCTAAGGGCCTCAAATTTGGCTTTGAATATTTAATAGCTAAAGGGGTACCCAGAAATGTAGACATCTACAAAAAACTAACCAAAGGAAATATAAATGCAATGCATGTTTTTTTTGGGCGATGCAAGATTGCCCTTACACCACTGGATGCTCCTGCATCAGAAACACATGGAATCGCTCTGAGTTACATTCAACCAACAAAATCCCTTAAGAGTCCAAAGTGCAAAATGACTGCAAACTTCAGTATGCTCGTATTCGGACACCGTGACGCTTAGAAACTTCTCGTATGAGCCTATGGGATCGGGTTGGAACTCTCTTGATTTTTGTTATCTCGGTGGCCTTTTCCCTTGGTGGAAAATTCTCGCTTGGGGAAAAAGTTGTCAAATGCAAGTAGTTGAAAGTTTCAAAGTGGTGCAACTTTCATTCTACAACTCGTGTGACCAAACAGACTGTTCTGACACGTCCGGGTGGGTACGTTTATGCTATGAATGGTCCTCTTTCATACTGAAACACGCGGAATCACTCAGAGCTACATTCAACTGACATAATCCCTTAAGAGTCCAAAGTGAAAAATGGTTGTAAACTTTAGCATGCTCATATTCAGACACCATGACACTTAGAAACTTCTCATCTAAGCCTATGGGATTGCATTGGGCCCCTCTACAATAACCTCTCTCAGTTTTCGCTATCTCAGAGGCTTTTTCCTGTGGTGGTGAATTTTCGCTTGCAGAAAAATTTGTCAAATGCAAATAGTTGAAAGTTGCAAAGTAGTGCAATTTTCATTCTGTAATTCGTGTGACCAAACAAACTGTTCTGATGCATCCGGGTTGGTACGTTTATGCTAGGCATGGTATTATTTCACACTGAAACACGTAGAATCTCTTCGAGCTACATTCGATCGACATAATCCCTTAAGAGTCCAAAGTGCAAAATGACTGCAAACTTCAACATGCTTGTATTTAGACACCGTGATGCTTAGTAACTTATCGTTTGAGCCTATGGGATCATGTTGGTCTCCTCTACAATAACCTCTCTTGGTTTTCACTATCTCAGAGGCCTTTTCTCGTGGTGGCGAATTCTCACTTGCGGAAAAAGTTGTCAAATGCAAGTAGTTGAAAGTTGCAAAGTGGTGCAACTTTGATTCTGCAACTCGTGTGACCAAACAGACTATTTTGATGCATCTGGGTGAGTACGTTTACGCTAGGCATGGTCCTCTTTTGCATTGAAATACACAGAATCACTCTGAGCTACATTCAACCAACAAAATCCCTTAAGAGTCCAAAGTGCAAAATGGCTGCAAACTTTAGCATGCTCGTATTTAGACATCGTGATGCTTAGAAACTTATCGTTTGAGCCTATGGGATCATGTTGGTGCCCTCTACAATAACCTCTCTCAGTTTTTTCTATTTCAGAGGCCTTTTCCTGTGGTGGTGAATTCTCGCTTGGGGAAAAAGTTGTCAAATGCAAGTAGTTGAAAGTTGCAAAGTGGTGCAACTTTCATTCTATAATTCGTGTGACCAAATAGACTGTTTCGACGCATCCGGGTGGGTACGTTTATGCTAGGAATGGTATTCTTTCACACTGAAACATGCGGAATTGCTTCGAGCTACATTCGATCGACATAATCCCTTAAGAGTCCAAAGTGAAAAATGACTGCAAACTTCAACATGCTCGTATTCAAACACCGTGATGCTTAGAAACTTCTCATATGAGCCTATGGGATCACGTTGAACCCCTCTACAATAACCTCTCTCAATTTTTGGTATCTCGGAGGCCTTTTCCCATGGTGGCGAATTCTCGCTTGCGGAAAAAGTTGTCAAATGCAAGTAGTTGAAAGTTGCAAAGTGGTACAACTTTCGTTTTGCAACTCGTGTGACCAAACAGATTGTTCTGACATGTCTGGGTGGGTACTTTTATGCTATGCATGGTCCTCATTTGCATCGAAACACGCGAATCACTCTGAGCTACATTCAACTGGAAAAATCCCTTAAGAGTCCAAAGTGCAAAATGGCTGCAAACTTCAGCGTGCTCGTATTCGAACACCATGACGCTTAGAAAATTATCTTCTAAGCCTATGGGATCATGTTGGGCCCCTCTACAATAACCTTTCTTAGTTTTCTCTATCTCGGAGGCCTTTTCCCGTGGTGGCGAATTCTCGCTTGGGGAAAAAGTGGTCAAATGCAAGTAGTTGAAAGTTGCAAAGTGGTGCAACTTTCGTTCTACAATGCGTGTGACCAAACAGACTGTTCTGACACATCCAGGTGGGTACGTTTACACTAGGAATGACCTTCTTTCACACCGAAACACGTGGACTCGCTCTGAGCTACATTCAACCGACAAAATTCCTTAAGAGTCCAAAGTGCAAAATAGTTGCAAATTTCAGCATTCTCGTCTTCAGACACCGTGATGCTTAGAAACTTCTTGTCTAAGCCTATGGGATCACATTGGGCCCCTCTACAATAACCTCTCTCTATTTTTTCTATTTCAGAGGCCTTTTCCTGTGGTGGCGAATTCTCGCTTGGGGAAAAAGTGGTCAAATGCAAGTAGTTGAGTGTGTAAAAATGACTTTTTATCCATTCCACTCATTTTATCCTATTGTAACTTGGTGGAATGGCATAATTAGTGGTAGGGAACATATGTGCATGTTTTTTGGAGTAGGGGAGGCGAGTTGAGTGGTTTGGTGTGATGCCCTAGTTGGCAATTTGATGAGTTTTGGTGAAATTGAGTGGTTTAAGAGTGGAAATGGTTGAAATACTTTGGGGTGGTAGTTTGTGAGGGACTTTTAAGCATGTGTAGGTTCTTTTAAGCATTTTTGATGCTTTGGAAAGGTGTTGAGTTGTGGGAATAGGATTTTCAATAAACCCACCCTAAACTTGCTAAAAATGAGGGTTTTGTAAAAGTGGCCTTAAAGGAGTAGTTCTAAGGTTAAAGATTGTGGATTTGGAGGTTTTGTGGTTTGGTGAATGACTTTCTATAGTTATTTTGGATGTGAAGATAGTTTGGAGTATAGTTGCTTTGAAAATTTGGCCTAATTGGCCAATCGGGTATATCTCCTTGGTGTTGACCTTTCAAATCAAGACCATCAGGGTTTCAAACACCCATCAAGGTACTCAACAACATACCATAGCCACTCAATAGGTTACTTTGATACAACTCTCTCAAATCAGGCTTTTTACACCAACTAGGCCTCAAATTAGGTCACTTTTACAAAGAGACTCTACCTTAAACTTTCCCTTTCACTAAAAATTCATTTGGGAAGCTCTCTATAGGTTACCAAACCAAATATTCCACAATTTTTTCTCAGACATCCACTCTCCAATATACCTAAACTCAAAACCCTCTTTTATAGCCAAAAATCAAGGGTTTTAATGGAAATCATATTTCCAGACCTCAATCAAACTTGCCACCACCTCAAACCAATCTAAAAACCTCTACACATACTCAATTCAATAAGAAGCAATTTTTCCCCAACCTATTTCACTCATTACCATATCAAAACCTCTCTTTTCCACTTGGAAGACACAATTTTCCACTCTAGAGCTTCATGCCCAACACATTTTTAGGCCTCCCCTGCACTTTGTCAACATTCCCTCACTTGTTTATTGATGTTGCAGTCCCATTCCACAAGTTACAAGAGCCAAAAAAAGTGGAATGGGTCGATTTTACATTTTAAAGGCTACAAACCCTTAAAACAAGGTATAAAACCAATCACAAAGAATTTGCTCAAACTTACACCGAATCCACTATTGGATGCTCAAATCAAATGAAATAAGTGGCCAACTTACACCTTAAAATGAATTCAAAGAATATTTACAACATTATGTAGTTGTGCGGGCCATACAGTCATTGCAAACTCAAAAAATACAGAAAAAGTGGAGAAAAACATAGTATTATTAATGTTCCCATCTTCCAAATCTTCAAAAATCCAACTTACATTGATGGTTTCCACCTTATTTATTCTTTTTCCCTCCAAACCAGCTGTCCTAATGCCTACAACTACCTTTTGAAATGCTATGACCGTTTTCCTTCCCTAAAAATGCAATTTTGCAACTTTTTAGCAACTTTACATCTTTTTTCAATATTTTGCACTTTTTGCAAACTTGACCTTCTAAACATCTAGCTATCAACTAAAATGATGCATTACAATAGAAAATGGTCTCATTGACCTTATTTTAGACAAAAGGCCTCAAAACCTAAAGCCTACTCCTCAAAACCTTGAATTGACAACTTCTATTCAATGGTGCTCCTACACCAAAAAATGTGGTAGTGCATAGAAAAGGTAGTGAACTCTTTGAAAAAATGCCTCAAAAAAATGAGGTCTCATGATGATGGAATGCCATGACAATCAAAAGCAATTTAATTTTCATGGCATTCCATCACCTTGAGACCACATTTCTTTGAGGCATCTTTTCAAATAGTTCACTGCCTTGTCTATGGATTGTCATGGCATTCCATCACCACATTTATTTGATGCATTTTTTCAAAAAATTCACTACCTTGTCTATGCTATTTCTTACTATTATGCTTTTGATATATTTTGTCCAACCATCCATAGCTTGTTCGAAAGCACTTGTTTTAGGATTTTAGTCATAGCAACAAGGCAGTGAACTGTTTGACAAGATGCTTTGGTAGACATGTATGAAAAATGTGGTAACATAGACAAGACAGTGAACTATTTGAAAAAATACCTCAAAGAAATCCGGTCTCATAGAATTCCATGATAAGAAAATGCAATTGGCAGCTGCTCCTAGTTATTAGTTATGCAATGTGAAGTAATTGTATAACTGCTTAGGTTTACTTTGTAGAAACTATATTGTAATTGAAATTTTGTCATCTATCAGCATCTAGTTATTAGATATGCAATGTGAAGTAATGCTTTGACTTTGAAAGATATGCAATGCAATGTAATCAATGATTTAAATATAAACTACAAAAATCTATTTTTTACAATTCATTAGTTAAAATCTTTATTTTATTTGCTCTCTATATCTCTATATGCTATGGAAATACCTTTCAATTTCAAAAAAATAGTTTTTATCTCTTGTTCTACAATTTTTTACGTTTTTTTAAATATGATTTTTTCTTTATTTTTTCAAAAACTCTTATACTTTTGGTTTGTCGATTTTTTCCCCAAAAGATTTTTGCTGCTATGCATTGGAAGCATGAAGCATACACATGAATACACACAATATACGTGAAGTATACATATGAATAAGTGAAGCATACATTAGAATAAGTGAGGCACAAGTAATTGAACCATTCCAAAGGATACAAACCACCAGGAATGGAGCTTATTTACAAATACGCTTTAGATGGGGCTTATTGAGAAATCAACAGTAATTAATTAAGCATTAGATATAAACAAAATACATGCGTACAACATTCAAGCATACAATTTACACGATACGCATGATAACATCATTCAAGAATGGCAATAACAAATAAGATTTTCTTTAATCAAAAAGTCGTAAGGCTATACAATGCTATATATTGATAAAAGTATATACAATATATCCAAAAAAGCCATACAAGCTTAGTACAAAGGAGCCATATGGACATAAAATGTCATGTATATATTGATAGTACAAAACATATGTTCCAAAATGCCACATAGGCATACAAGAAAAAATCCTAATACATAGTCATTTCCCTCTAGGGGAAGGAAATAAATCTTGTGCTTCCTTTGAAATTTGGCTGGATGGAGTGACTGTTGGTTCTCTTGTCTTCTCAACACGCTCGCTAATCCTCCTCTCTTCACTCTAGACCTTCAACTGATACAATAAAAAGTAAAGATGTTAATACATAGAAATTGAATTGTGGAATGACATATAACAAAATATAATCACTTACCGCATACATATAGTCATCATGCACATTTATAGCATTACCACGTCCATGATCTAGAGTGACAACCACCTGTAGCAACCATCAAGATAGAAATTAAACTACATAAAAGTATCATGAAAATTTTCTATAATAGACCATAAAAGAGTAAATATAATGTCAAATCGACTAATTTGTTGCATACCTCTCTCAATGGATCAGAACTGGCTATTGCTGCAACAACTCCATGGTCCATCGTTCCACCAACATCACCAGGGTTGTCTAATGTCATCAACTATAAATGAAAAAAAAAATCTAACATCAATATAAAGAAGTTCAGGTAGTCCCTTTATAACTATCATAAATGAAAGAGTAAATGGTTGGCCTCAATTGAGACTACAATATAGTGCTGATAGATCACATAATGGTGAAAGTACTAAGTCCACTGGGATAGACCAAACTCTTGCAAATGCCAAAGTTCAGTGCTCATTGAGATTCATATTGCATATGCTGATGAACTAATGTTAATGAGGGCATGTTGTCAACATAGTGATAATGCCACAATGAAGTTCACATGAATGAAGTGAGGATTACTATATTACTAGAAGCTTTCAAAAGGATAATGGAACATACGATGAATTACGACGTGTCTAGGGTTTTACTATAGCACATGAAGTTGGTTGTTGAGGTGTGCAACAATAATGGAGAAGACAACTTTGGTCAATACTGAGTGGAAGCAAATTTATTTCTTCTAACGGTGTATAGGATAAAATTTGGATGGAGGTGCTATAGCATAGATGGGATAAAGAGACAAGACCAACAAGGGATAATGGAACATATGCTAAAATAATAGAGGGTATAATGGGATGAGAGTCGAATGCGATAACGGAATATGGGATGGACTAGAATAGATTAATGGGATGGGCTAGGATGGGATAACAAAATATAGCATGAACTATTAGAGGTTAATGGGATGGGATTAGGAGGGAATAAAGGAACATAGTGTGAATTAGGGAAAGATAATGGGACAAGACCAAGAGGGGATAATGGAACATAAGGTGAAATAAGAGAGGGTAATGGGATGGGAATATAAGGGATTAATGGAACATAGGATGGACTAGTATAGATTGATGGGATGGGCTAGGATGGGATAAAAAAAATATAGGGTGGACAATTAGAGGTTAATGGGATGCGATTAGTAGGGAATAATGCAACATAGGGTGAATTAGGAGGTGTCTAGGGTTTCACTATAGTACACGAAGTGCGAACTTGACATGTGTGTAGCAATAATAAAGAAGAGTTATCTAGGATGAAACATGGATAAAGATGGTATAACATAGAATGGATAAAGGAACATAAGGTGGAACATAGGGGATCATGGAACATCTAGGGTGAAATAATAATGGGTACAATAAGATGGGAGTAGAAGGGAATAATGACACATAGAATGGACTAGAAGATATTAGTGGGATGGGCTAGGAGGGGGTCATGGAAAATAGAGTGAACTATTAAATGTTAATGGGATGGGATTATGAAGGAATAAAGGAACAAAAAGTGAATTAGGAGAAGATAATGTGACACGATCAAGGAATACAAATGCAATGTTTTTGTTTCTCATCAATTTTTTAGATTTGTATATGCAAAATTATGAAAACTAGCTAACATTGTTTTACAACACCATTAATGAAATAAAGGCTACCTAAGTGAAAGTTGTTTGAGGAAATGAATCACGATGTGTGGAGGTCAAAATTCCACTAGGAAATTGTTTGAAATCCAAAGCATTTTATGAGACAAACATTCAAATATAACATTCAACTATTCAAATGCAATAATAATATCTTTAATACCAGTTGCATACCTGTGGAATCATTGTTGAGAATGAATAAGGGTCTGTAGGAATGGAGCACATCTCATGAACAAGGATTCCGCCAACACGTCAGAGAGGTCGAAGTGAAATGAGGGTTTGAAATTCGTTTTTTAGTTTTATTTTGCTTTTGACATTTGATGCATGCCAAATTTGGCGCATGCCAAATGACTTCAAGTCATTTAGTGTGCGCCAGATGGCCAATTTCAGCCTTTTTTTGCAATTTTTTTCAATTTGGTACCAAATTTGTGTCACAAATTGGTGCACTTACCCGTTTATTTTCCCAAATATAATGTCTCTAGTAATTGATGGCTTGGGCGGATACATATATTTCCCTATCTTATATGGAGTAGTTATGTTTAGCAGTAGAGAATTTTTTAAATGGTAGGCCACATGATGCCCATTTTGACTTAGAATAGCTTGAGGTGCATAAAATGAAGCATCTATCTCAAATTGAAAAATTTGTCAGAGATCTTATAGAACAAGAATAGGTGAAAAACATAATTTATATTGCAATATGTTGACGATAATTATTTTCTTTCCACTTAAATTTATTACATTGGACTTTGTCAATTGGTGTAAAGGTGTGGAAGTGTTTGAGTAATACAAGATGAAATTGTAGTAGACTTTGGAGAGATCATAATTCAATGAGATTTGAAGGAGTAGGACACTTGAGAAGAACTTCCACTTTCATATGATCTACTTTAATTCTATGTGCATCAATGAAAATCCAAGGTAGGAGATGAATTTTTGACCAAAATAACACTTAGGAAAGTTGGCATACAAATTTTTCTTCTAAAGTGTACAAAGAACATGTTGAAAATATTAAAGATAGAATTTCCAAGTGTGAGAAAATACAAGAATATCATCAAAGTAGATGATAAAAAATTGTCTAAAAAATTAGAAAATACCTCATGCATCAATCACATTAAAGTGAAAAGGTCATTGGTGAGACCAAATGACATCACAACCCACTAAAAAAAGACCCATTTTGGTCTTGAAAGTTGTCTTCCATGTGTCCTTTGCTTGAAGTCTAACCTCATGATACCCAGTTTTTAGATCAATCTTGGAAAAGAATTTGGAACATTTAATTTGATCCAAAAGGTCATCAATGTGTGGAAGTGGATATCAATTTTTGATGGTGATCCAGTTTAATGCATGAAAATCAATATAAAGATACCAAGTTTCATCTTTCTTGAGTAGAAGAAAATTTGGTGAATCACAAGGGGAGGGACTTGGTTTAATGAAACCTTTGGACAATAAATATTTAATTTTCTTTCGATATAATCAATCTAGAGAATTTATTGTTTGTAGAATGGGGCATTAGGAAGAGGCGCAACAAGAAAAATGTCAATAATGTGAGTGATTTCTTAGAAAAACCTTTTTTCACCCCACCAAACACTATGGGTAGTCAGTGAGTCTCTTGACTATCTCCTTGTTGATTATTTTGTGTCCTAGATGTGTTCCCTTCTTGATCTTGAGCTTCATGCATTTGATTACCCATGTCTTGAGCTGCATACACTTTCAAATGTTCTACTCAAGACAATAAAGGACCTACAACCCACAAAAATGAAATATTAATATATTAGTGACTTTCATAAGATGGACCTTTTCTCACCCTTACCATTGTAACAATATTGATCTCTTCATCCTTTTCCTTCATGGTATATATTTTTTCCCATATTAGGCATCATTATTTTCATCTCCATAATTTTTTTGAAAAAGGCATTCTTGGTGTATGTAAGTTCATTATTACTTTTAATTTTGTCTATTTATTATTGCTTCATATTATCCCTCTTCAAGGTTACCATGATCATTCATATCATGGTATGTCTTGACAAGTTGATAGTGGGGCATGGTCTTATTATTTTGTATGTTGTGATTACTTGTTTGTCCCATCACAATACCAAACAAGGTCATCAATATCCTTGTGATGTGTTGGGGAATACTTTTACCTATTTTTTGTCTCATCACAGTACCTACCAAAGTTGTCCTCAAACTTTTGATTTTCCAAGACATCCTTTTGTATGCTATTTCTAAATTCACTTCTATGTAGGAGATACATCATCACCTTGGTCTCTATAACCTAGTGCATAACATCTCATAATATATCAAAATAAGTTCTCACTATATTTTAGGATATCACCTACATTCAAGAACACCCTAATCATTTCCCTATCAATGTCCATTATCCATTGTCTTATGTGAATATATTCTCCCTTGACTAATCATAATTATGTATGTGTAAATGATTGTTTTATATTAATTATTTTAGTTGGATTTATAATCATTCACTCATCCATTTCCTCAATTTTCATCATTATTTCTTATTTCCTATAGTTGTGCCATGGCATCTATGCATACACCCATTATCCATTATAAAAATATGCCTCCACCTATATTCAATAAACATAATCCTTACATGCACATATCCATTTAAATCAATCATAATACCATATCAACATCATAAAATCAATACATAATCATCCACATAAATCATATAAGTGAAAATACCTACTCACACATCATCATGTACATTATAAACAACATACATAAATAATCTATATATCATATCATTTATGGGTCATGCATTATATCTATCAAATAGAAATCATCCATAGTACCATTGTTGCATATATCTACCCATATAATTATACATAAGCATGCATCGTACTATGTATCCATAATATCACAAACATAATACAAATACATACATCATGATTATCATCTTATGTGCATCATCATAAATCACATTTGAAATCATCTCACATATCAACTATAATACAAAAATACATGGTACAACTATCCCATAACATATATTCCATCTTAAATGGAGTAATGGACATCACAAATTTTTAGAGCATCAAGGAATATATGTACATCATGCCTCTTGATCGTATATAAAAAATAACATAAAAATTATTACAATACAAGCTACCTCTAGCTAGCAACACCCCCAAAAAAATCTAGTGGTGGAGAAGAAAGACCCCTATGTGATATCATAGCCATTGATTGTCCCCTTGATTGAATAGACCTTACCCTCCTTAAGGTTGATGCTCAATAAAATTGGGTACCCTTTGAATTGCTAACAATTCCCACTCCTAGAGAGACCTATAATAGATTGGATCTCACAAAGCCCATGATATATCCACGTGAGATCTCTCTATCTCCACCCATGCCTATGTTGAACTCCTAGGACCTGATAGTGCTCTCGGCTAATCCAAATCCTATTGAATCCATTACACATCCTCTTAAGCCCTAGTGAGTTGAATCTATAACACATCTCACATCGCTACCATTGCATCATGCTTTATCACCAAGATATATCTTTGATTGAAGATTATTTCTCTCCACATATATCCTATCTCACTCTCCCACTATAGAATCAAAATCACCCAATATTTTTCCAACCTCTCCTCAAGGGCCTCGTAGTCTCTACTAGGTTGTTGACCTTTCCCCTATAATTGTGGCTAAAATGGTGGCTATACTTATACTTGTGGTAATTTTTTCTCCCCTAGCCCTATATATTCACCCCTCTACCCTATTTTTAACTACCACTCACTATTTTTGTTCTCATTTCTCCATTTCTTATTTATTTTTCTCCATTTTTCATTCATATTTATTTTCCTTCTATATTCATTTTTTCTATCCAATTCATCTTTTGAGAGATCACATGTTCTCTTTCTCATCCCTTACATCTCAAAGGAGTATCATATTTTCATCATAATTCTTCTTTTTTATAACTAACCGGGGCATCATACCACCCCTTTCTCATCCAAAATTGTTATATTTTATTTTTCTTTGAAATAATGTTACTTTAATGCCATTTCAAAGAGGGAAAAAATATAAACACTTGAAATTGACACATCATCATTTCAAATTATCCGTCGTCATTTTCACTATCTAACTTTTATCCCTTTATTAATTAAATATATTTTTTATTTAATTAATAAAATCACCATTCGTCATTATTCATCACAATTCACCTAACCCTATTCCTAGTATTAATCAACTATTAGGTCTCCTTTATAATTAAACCTTAGATAAATAAATGTAAAAAAATATTTATGTAAGCCCATCTCCTCTACATCCAAAAATTAAATAAATTTCAATATTTATTCAATTCATCTATTTTATGCACTTTTCATTAATTAGCTAAATCCAATTAATTAGTCCCTTTAATCATTTGTACATGCCTAATAATGAATAATCAAAGCATTATGTGCTCAAATTCCCAAGTTGGTACATATGTCATTCAACATGTACATTTTGGTTACTTGTGAGCATGTGGTAAAAGCTTCACATCCTTCCAAAATATTTCTTTGTAATTCCCATCATCTAGTTCCTCTAAGGAAATTATTCACCCCTAATTCTCACTGAATCTTTCAAACCCCTTTGGCCACCACTCCAAGCATTTTAATTGGAGGCTTCTCATGCTTCCAAGAGTCTCAAGCAATGAGAGCCCTTAATCTCTCTAATCCATCATGGCCCTTCATTCATTCTACTAAAAATATATAAATGAAGGCCCCTACAAGTCATTTGATAAAACCTCTTGAATAATGTTATGTTATCACTTTGAGCACTTGACATCTTAATCTATCCAACATCAATCCTTGGACACAACCAATAGGTTCTTAGTTTATCAAGGAGACTTGGATGAGGGCATTTGGTAATGCTTTCATTATGTTTTTGTCTCCTTTTTATTAACTTAAGTATTGTGTAATTGTTAGTTGAATTGGTTAATTTGATGTTTTAATTAGTTCTTATCCATGATTACATCTATATGTACACACACACATATTGATTGAAATTATTTCATGAAGGTATACATAATATCATGAAAAATCCATATATTGTCGTGGAGCGTACAATGTCATATAATCATATGATGATATATTATTAAAGTATAAATTTATGCATATAGAGCAATATAAATGTGCAATGATACACTCAATAAAATAAAAGTATACTTGTATATGCCATGAAGGCATACAAATATTTTTGAGTCTTATCAAAAAATTAGTTTCTCTTGGCCTATTGGGAAGTAAAGAACCAATTTGATAATTGACAATTAGCCTCCACTGATTATACCTCCTATGCTCAAGACTAGAATGAAACTCCACCTATTAATATAATTAAATAATATAAACATTAATATATAAAATATAACATAAAATTTAACACAAGTAAATAATTAGTTAGTGCAATATTAAATGCCTTCTTAGTCATCCATTACTTCTCATCATCCACTTGGTGGGTAGGTGCAATAATTGGAGTTTCACTTCTTCCTATGAAAATCATGAAGCTCAATAATTTAGAGTAAATATGAATGCCATTTTTATTACTACATGATGATAGGTAATACAATAAATTTACAATGACATTTACATGTCTAGCTCATAACTATGTAAAAGGCATAAAATAATATTATTGTAACAACACCCATGCCTAGTGATCCACAAATGGGAAGAATTCAATAATGAAGTTATCATTTGAAAAAAAAAAACATCTTACTAAAATAATGAAACCTACACACATAAAGTGCATAAAATTATTTGCATTCATTGCATGGATTATTATCTACATGCATGATGATTGAAAGACTAAACTTATGCTAGTAAAAGTTGAGATAAAACTACCACCACCATGTTTGGATGTCAAAGGTCCAACATCTTGTTATTTTAAGATCAACATTACTATATTAAAAAAAATGACTTGTAATATATTTACTAACTTTTTATATATTTTAGAGGAGTTCTCAAGCCCACTGAAGTATATGACAAAATTGCATGAGATATAGGATGCCTTATTTGACCCTAAAATTTTATAATAAAATACATAATATTTTAATTAATTTTTATTCATAATGTGTGAGTATAGTTAACATTCTAAAATTTAGTAGGAAATATACTAAAGTGCACAACTTTATTTAAAATTACAGGTCACTCAATGTACCAAAGGTCACCTCCAATAAGGCATCTATCATGATCCTACTCTTTATCATAGAATGATGATGTGACTCGCATTGTGTGGTATGATCCTTATTGTGCAAAGCACCTTACTTAATCTATTGAGAATGCTCCTTGACCTTTATAGTAGCCTCACTAGTATATACAACCTATGCTCTTTGCCTTGTCACAAAGTCCTCTAGCTCATGAGTCCTAAATACAATCTTCCAAGCATGATGTGTGTGTGGTGATATTTCATGCCTTGATGGATCACCCTCATCACCCTAGGATAGATGCACACTATGTTCAACCAAGAACTATATGAGTGAACTAGTAGGTTGCAGTGTCTAAACACTTACACTCTCCTTCACAACTAAAGAGATTGTGAAATAGTGTATAGGAAAATCACCAAGGGATCTTACTTATTAGTCTTGTGTATGTTGTGCTATATTTATCCTATACAAATCCTTTTTCTCTACAATGGAATGCAAAAATATCAAAATTGTTTGGGATTATGTTGAAGACAAAATCACAATTGAGTTTCCTTAAGAAATATTGAGGTGCTTAATAATTTTGCATGTGGGTTGGTCAAAACCCATCTATCACCTATCCTAAAAAATATATTTTATTTACTAATGGTTACACCAATGAATTAAATTTTTTTGCAACTTGTTTCTAATGGTGCATTAGCTTTTTAGTTGGTAAGCATTCGACATAAATTATCTTTAAAAATGTTTTTTCCTTGACTATATCATAAGATAATTTTGTTGGCAACACAAGGGCATACAACTGAGAGGGGGGGGGTTAATCAGTTGTCACAAAAATTAAACTTATTAAAATTATTCTTAACCTTATTCTCAGATCTAATAAATAAGCATGAAAGCATAAATCATCACCACATCAGAAACACGCATAACACTAAGATTTTTATGTGGAAACCCTGTTAAGGGAAAAACCACGGTGGAGGTTAGTCCATAAGATTACACCCTGTTAAAAGTATAAGATAATAAATGGGAATGCACACGCATTCAAGCACACTGCCTAGAGCTCACTGCTCAAATACAACAAGGCTTACCACCCAAAGGAAGACACACTGTCTTACAGAAAGATTCGGATTAAATTCGAAAGATTGAACTGAGAAAATAACTTCTGCTCATGCCTGATTACAGTTCTGGTTAAGCACAAAAAATCTGCTCACTCTTCACACTCTGCTTCTGCCTTCGAATGATTAGAACTTTGTTCGCACACATGACTCACACACTTCTCTTCACACATTCACTCATCCATGCCTTCAAATGATAAAACAATCACTCTTATATATCCGTAACAAGAATAACATCATCTACATGTTGATTTCAATAAAATATAAAATGAATACAAACTGTCGGCCCAAATCAATAAACAATTTGCAATGCAAATCAACCAATGTTGATCACAACATAGTGAAGACTTAAAACAACATCCTCGAACATGAAACACCTTCAATAATTATTCCTCGAAGATCCACAACACGCTACAATCACCCTGTCGGCCAAGAACATGAAAAACATGAACACACAACAGAAAATCTCTAATCACGAGCACAACGATTAATACAGATGTACAAAAAAGATAGAGCACAATCCAGAAACATCCATGAGAATCATGAAACACTATAGAAGGATCCACAACAACTCAGATTACCAGAATCACATCATCTTCATTCAGGAACACCAACTGAAGCAACAAAAAAACTGTTAGAACACCAAAACTCATAACTCGATCAAATGTTCATGCGAACCTCTAAAACTTAACATGGATAAACTAGATATACTCAACAAAAAACCCCTTGATCCACAATCTCTGATCATCAAAATAATGAGCTAGCCAACATAATGAAGTTCACTTCACCACCGACAACCTGCAACTTACTTTATTACAATTTTCTCAATATCCTCGACATATACAGCCTCAAATGACATTAATGCTAATAGTGTTGACATCAATGACAACCAGATATCATCAACATCCAACAATCTCCCCCCTTTGGCATTGATGGAAACAAATGATGTAAAAAATACCATCAACCCAACTTTCTCTTAGCACTTTTCTCCTCCTTAGATTTTGACTCTTCTCCTCAACTCTTCTCCCCACAAAGTTTTTCACATGACTCTTCCCCTTTGACATCAATGACAAACATAGACATTATCTTTCTCCACACAAACTTTGAACCACATTTCTGAACATCTGACTACTTCCGCTGAGTAGCAACCACCACAACATCAATCTGGATCAAGATATGACTATGAAATGCATGGACTGATGCAATTCAATGCACCTTAGTTCTGATTAGGAGGGGTAATCACCCCTAGCTTCCCTTTGAGATACTCAAAAGTGTCCTTAGGCAAAGGCTTAGTAAAGATATCTGCAATTTGTTCCTTAGTAGGAACATACTCCAATCTGACTTCCTTTTCACTCACCTTTTCTCTCAAAAAGTGAAACTTGATAGATATATGATTGGTCTTTGAATGCAACACCAGATTCTTAGAAATATTAATTGCACTTGAATTATCACATAATATAGCAATAGGCTCATCATACATAACTCTGATATCTTTCAACATCTGCTTCATCCACAATACTTGAGTACAATTGCTAGCAGCAACAAGGTATTCTACCTCTGCAGTAGATAAAGAAATGGAATTTTGCTTCTTACTTAACCATGAAATCAACTTCTTTCCCAAGAAAAATGCACAACCATTGGTACTCTTTCTGTCATTCACATCTCCTGCCCAATCAGCATCAGTAAAAGCACTCAAAGTAAAGTAATCTTCTTTAGGATACCATAGGCAAAAATCAACTGTCCCCTTCAAGTATCTGAAAATCCTCTTCATAGCTGTCACATGAGATTCCTTAGGATCAGCTTGAAATCTTGCAACAATGAATACATCATTCATGATATCAAATCTAGTTTGAGTCAAAAAGAGCAATCCACCAATCATTGATCTGTATCTATTTTGATTTGCTTTAGGAGAATCATCATCTTGAGTCAGCTTACATCCGGTCACCATAGGTGTACCAACTGGCTTTGAATATTCCATACCAAAATTCTTTAGTAATTCTCTCACATACTTGGACTGAGATATAAAGATCCCTTTGTCTAACTGAGTAATTTGCAGTCCTAAAAATAATTTCATCTCTCCAATCATAGACATCCCAAACTCACTTTGCATCTCATCAACAAAATTCATGCACAAACTATCATCTCCTCCAAAAATGATATCATCAACACATACTTCAATAATCAAATCTCTATCACGATCAATCTTGAAATACAAATTACTATCAATAGTACCTTTGTTAAATCCAAGCTTCAACAAGTATTTTTCCAATCTAGAATACCATGCTCTTGGGGCTTGCTTGAGTCCATACAATGCTTTATTCAACTGGAAAACCATATCTCCCTGATGAGTCAATTGAAATCCATCAGGTTGTTCAATATACACTTCTTCCAGTTCACCATTTAGAAATATTGACTTGACATCCATCTGATAAACCTTGAAATTTTTGTAAGCAACATAAGCAAGAAATAATCTCACATCTTCAATCCTAGCAACAGGGGAAAAAGTTTCTTCAAAGTCAATTCCTTCCATCTGTGAATATCCTTTACACACCAGTCTTGCTTTGTTTCTGACAACTTCACCTTGCTCATTCAGTTTATTCTAAAAAACCCATTTAGTTTCAATTACATTTTTGTCCTTAGGTCTAGGAACAAGAATCCATGCATCATTCTTCTCAATTTGCAATAGCTCTTATTTCATTGCTTCCATCCAATGTTCATATTTGCATGCTTCATTGACATTATTAGGCTTAGTCTTTGATATCAAATAGCACTCTTCTGCAATTCTTCTCCTAGTTCGAACACCTTTGTTCTTATAACCTATAATCTAATATTTTGAATGATTTAGTCTTACATACCTTGGAGTCTTAGGATGTTCTTGAACTTCAGTCTCTTGTGATCTTAGTTTTGCACTTTCACTAGTTTCTTCCTCTTGGCTTTGGTGATTCACTAGAATGATTTGCACTTGATTCCAAGTCTAAACTGTATTGACATTCTGATCATCTGAATCATATCCATAGCTTTTGGATGGTCTATGTGTCTTCATGAACCTTGACATTAGCACTTTCAACCATTTTCCTCAATATCTTATTGAAGCCCCGGTAGGATTTACTTTTAGTAGAATAACCAAGAAAGATACCTTCATCACTCCTACCATCAAACTTTCCTATATCTTCATCTCTTTTGATATAGAATTTACTCCCAAATATTTTGAAGTATCTAACAGTAGGCTTATGACCAAACCATAGCTCATAAGGGGTCTTACCGATATCACCTTTGATATGTTCCCGATTGAGAGTGTACACAATAGTACTCACAACTTCTCTCTAGTAGATATGAGGGACATTTCCTTCCAGCATCATAGTCCTAGCAGCATCTAGAATTGTCATGTTCTTCCTTTCCATAACTCCATTTTGTTGAGGGGTCCGCGGTGTAGATAATTGTCTCTTTATCCCATGTTCTTCACAAAAAGAATTAAACTCACTGGAAATGAAATCACCACCTCTATCTGATCTCAGACACTTAATCTTCAGACTTGTCTTTGTCTCAACCTTAGCCTTAAAAATCTTGAATTTCTCAAGAGCTTCAGATTTTTCCCTTAAGAAAGCAACCCACATCAATCTAGAATAATCATGAATGAGTAACATGAAATACCTGTCTCCTTGTAGACTTCTAACTCTAGAAGGACCACACAAATCAGTATGCACAAGTTCCAACACTTCATTTGAACAATGTTGTTTGCTCCAAAATGAAACTCTAGTTTGCTTCCCTAATTGGCATTCCTTGTATATGGTATTAGTAGGCTTTTCCAACTTAGGAAGATCTCTCACAGCGTGAGTAGAACTTATCTTGATAATATTGTCAAAGTTTATATGACACAATCTCCTATGCCACAACCAAATTTCATCAACTTGAGCAATCATACAACTTTACTAGTAGCCTTTAGGTGAAAGATATTACCTTTTTTTTTGGTACCAAATGCAATCACATTTCTAGAATTCCCCAATATTCCACACTTTCTATCCTTGAATTGAAGATTATATCCCTTGTCAACCATCTGTCCAACACTTAAAAGATTATGCTTCAAACCTTCCACATATAGGACATCATCAGTATTATTCTTACCATGAAGAGAAATGGATCCTCTGCCACGGATTACACTAGCTTTGTCATCACCAAATATTACAACACCACCATCATACTTTTCCAGAGTCATAAATTTACTTTTATCACCTATCATGTGATGTGAGCATCCACTGCCAATCACCTATTCATCCTTTTCTTCAATTTTGGCTGCAAGAGCTTTCTCCACATTCATGCAACTAGCAGATTTAGTAGGTACCAGATCATTTTCCTTGATAGCAATAAATACCCATTCATCTTCACTTGCATTCTTTATCAGATTCATCGTCTGTCACACCTTCATCAACAACATAATAACACTTTCTTTGGAATCTAGGCTTGTTAGGTCTTGGCTTAGGAACTCTTTCTGGACATCTTGAGGAAAAATGACCTATCTTATTGCATGAAAAACATTTAAGAGGCAATTTTCCTTTATACTTACCTTCTCCTCTGGGTATTCTCTTGACAAGAAGTGATTCAAGCTCATCTAGCTTTCTCTCTTCTTCAATCTCTCTCAATTCCTGCTCATACTTGGACAAGTTTCTAGAAGAACTTTCTCCCGGATCATATCTCTGCTTATCTTTTCCAGAGTTAGTAGCTTTGAATGTAGATTCTATCTTAGGAAGAGCATCACCAAACTCACTTAACTCAAAAGCAACAAGCTTACCAATCAACATGTCTCTTGTTACATTTGTCACAGTTCGGATCTCCTCAATAGCAAAAACTTTGTGTTTGTATGTAGTAGGCAAGGATCTGAGCACTTTAGCAACAATCTCTGATTCTTCCGATGTTCCACCAGTACATATGATATTACACACAAGTTCATTCACTCTCTGCATAAAAAGTAGTGATATTCTCATCTTCACCCATTTTCAATGTTTCATATTTCCCTTTAAGACTTTGCAACTTAGCAATCTTCACATGTGCATCACCTTCATACAAAGTTTCCAACTTTTTCCATATCTCATAAGCAGTCTTCAAATCCATTACATTTGTCATCTCAGAATCAGTCAGAGCACTCAACAATGCTTCCTTAGCCTTGATATTGTACTCGACATCTTTAATCTCACTTGCAAAAGAAGGACCATTATGTGGGATGATATATCTATTCTTTGTAATGTTCCAGTAGGGTACACCAATGCATCTCAGATGACACTCCATTTGAGTCTTCCACAAAGAATAATTTGTTCCATCAAATCTCAGACTATCCTTCTTATATGTCACCATCCCGGATCACCTCAAGCTATTAAACTTCTTCCAAGGAACTTGCTCTGATACCAATTGTTGGCAACACAAGGGTAGACAACTAAGAGGGGGGGGTGAATCAGTTGTCACATAAATTAAAATTATTAAACTTATTCTTAACCTTACTCTCAGATTTGATAAATAAGCATGAAAGCATAAATCATCACCACATCAAAAACACACATAACATCAAGATTTTTACATGGAAACCCTGTTAGGGGAAAAACCACGGTGGAGGTTAGTCCACAAGATTATACCCTATTAAAAGTATAAGAGAATAAATGGGAATGCGCATGCATTCAGGCACACTACCTAGAGCTCACTGCTCAAATACAACATGGCTTACTGCCCAAAGGAAGACACACTGTCTTACAGAAAGATTCAAATTAAATCCGCAAGATTGAACTGAGAAAATTGCATCTGCTCATGCTTGATTACAATTCCGGTTAAGCACAGGAAATCTGCTCACTCTTCACACTCTGCTTCTTCCTTTGAATGATTAGAACTTTGTTCGCACACAGGACTCGCACACTTCGCTTCACGCATTCACTCATCCATGCCTTCAAATGAAAAAACAATCGCTCTTATATATCCACAACAAGAATAACATCATCTACATGTCGGCTTCAATAAAATATAAAATGAATACAAACTGTTGGCCCAAATCAATAAACAATTTACAATGTGAATCAACCAAAGTCGGCCACAACATAGTGACGACCCAAAACAACATTCTCGAACATGAAACACCTTCAATAATTATTCCTCAAAGATCCACAACATGCTACAATCACCCTGTCGGCCAAGAACATGAAAAACATGAACAAGCAAGAGAAAATCTCCAATCGCAAGCACAACGATTAATGTGGACGTACAACAAAGATAGAGCACGATCCAAAAACATCCACGAGCATCATGAAACACAATAGAAGGATCCACAACAACTTAGATTACTAGAATCACATCATCTTCATTCAGGAACACCAACTAAAGCAACAAAAAAACTGTCAGAACACCGAAACTCATAACTCGATCAAATCTTCATGCGAACCTCTGAAACTTAACGTAGATAAACTAGATATACTCAAAAACAAACCCTTTGATCCACAACCTCTGATCATCAACATAATGAGCTAGCCAACATAATGAACTTCACTTCACCACTGACAACCTGCAACTTACATTATTACAATTCTTTCAATATCCTCAACATATACAACCTCAAATGACATTAATGCTAATAGTGTTGACATCAATGACAACCACATATATCAGCAACATCCAACAAATTTTGTGGCATAAAATTGATGATAATTTTTTTGTGGATTGTCCAAGTGTTTATTTGCTAATTGATGGAATCAATGTGAGATATCAAAAATTCCAATGGTGCTAAAAGAGATTAGTAGTGCATGCTTGTGGCATTAGAATTTATGCAAAAAATAATAATTTAACTATAACTAAAATAACCACATAATTGATATTAATTAGTTCTTACACATTAGGGCATTATTGATGAGGTGGGCATGGCTTGGATTCAACTTAGAAACATGGTTACACTATTTCACATTGGCATTTTTCTACAAATGGTAAAATCAAAATAATAAAAGATAGCTCTTGGCTACTATTTGTTTATTCATTTCATGGTAGTTATAATGCACTCATGTTGTGTAAGTTCATTTTATAACATGAACAAGCCTTAATGCAAGCATGTTATGTTTTAATAATGTGAGCATTTTGTCTTTTATTTCACCTTCAAAACATTTATTTGCTACTTTTTGACCCTTATTTATGTGTACATATACTAATCTATTGTAGGAAAACCCTTTCAAAAAAATCAACCTTAAAAGCATCAAAATCAATGTACTTCCAACAACAAAATAGTCATAATACAATATCAACTCGAAGCCTTAACATGAAGATTAACATTGCCTACCAAGGATAAAACAATGCAAGATGTAGTATTCTTTTGTAGTAATGAAGAATTATTGTTGCTATCTCCATGAATCCAAACCAAAGACAAATGAAATCCACACATCCCACTTCATACATCTTAAGATCTTCTCAATAAAAGACCTAAGCTAAGCTTTAAGATCCGCTCACAATGAGCAAGCACAAGATGATTAAGTGATGAATGATTCCACCTCAATCCTCCAATTTATAGGCAAGAGGTAAGAGAGCAACAAGCAGAAGCCCACTAGAAGTTTCCTAACCACTTTTTTCTTTATTTAATGCCCCAAGCTAAAATAATCAATGTACCTAGTCCATAAATAATTAATGCTCAAGCGTCTCCATAGTAGCCCCTTTACTTCCTCAAATCAAGTTAGCTTGAAGTGTATACTCCAACCATCAAATGTTTTTATAACAATGAATGCATTTTACAAGTAATAAAAAATATTAAATATATTCCTCGAGTAAATCTACTTGACTATGTTCTCACTAAACCATGACTCCCTCAATGCGCCATCCACATCAAACACATTCCTAATGTCAAATTACAAAATGTGAAATATTTTAATATTCAAGATGTACATCATCACCTTCCTAAAGTGTGTTATGCTTTTTCCTCTTCATCTCCCTCCCAACTTTGTTTAGCTTTGGGTCCACTAGGTCCCTTCTCACCAGAAAGTTCTTCGGGCATTTCATTATTGAAGAAATCCTCTACAGAATGTCTCAGTTTAGAGGGCAGGATCTTCAATGCTCTGTCTAGCTCAGCTCTTGTATCATAAACAACAGTAGGTCCCCAGTTTCTCATATATTGCAGCCATGGAGGCTCTTGTAGAGGTTGAGGCTGCATGTAATCTGCTGATATGATTTGGAATTTCGTACTTGTATCTAAAAAATATTTGCTTCTCTTTGTATCATTCCTTAGACCAATTTGAAGCTTTGAATTCCCTTGAAGGAAGTCTCCTTCTTTAGGATAACTTGCATGGCCATCCTTGCTAGAATAGATGACTGCTCTATCACTACTTCCTTCAATGTATTCCAGCTCTGAGGTGTCCAACCATTGCCCACTGCTGTGCTGTGACAGATAAACTCTCCATAACTTGCCTGTGAGATTATTGATTCTAAGAGTAAAATGCTCCCAATCACCCACATGCTGCCCTATTTTACCCAGACTTATGTTATGAAACAGTTGCACCCTGAGGCTCCTAGGACCATTGAAAGGATAAAATAACCATATTGCTATGTCAGTACATGTCCCTCCCAAGATGGGCTTAATGTGCACATAGGCTTCAGCACTCTGTAGATCTCCTTGTTTGACCCTTGAGGCAGCTGCACTATCCTTAGGCAAATCCAGCCAATAGCTCCCATCATCTAGATCACCTCCCTGGGGAAGATTTGAGCCACTGGCCTCTATGGGTTGTGCTCCTACTGCAGAATCCTTGCTGTACAAGAGTACCCCATTCTGAAAAAACCACTTCACTGATGAAGGCATGTACTTTTCATCTGGATGGAAGAAGACAGCAGGTCCATACTTGTGCAGCAATTCATTGATTTGGTCTACATTTGGCATGGTACTCAAGTTATTAAGATTAGAATTCTTGAGGCAGGCAATAGGCAGAGGATCATTAGGGTTCAATCCACCAGTTTGGCAGTAGAATGCACCCACATAGGCTCCTGCAGCTTTTGTCCCTCTAACTTTAGGCCCGATATTCCAAGCGGTGAATGAGTTATTGCTCCAAATGGCTCCCTCTGTTTGACAGGTATCTGTAAGGTCAGAACGAACACACATCACCAATTCCTTTGAGGTGGGTTTTGCAGGAGTATTTGTGACAACACAGCCAAGAGCTTTGTATCCCTCTGGGGCTTGAGGAACCCAAAAATAAGCTTGCCCTTCATTGCTACTCCAAACCAAAACATAGTCTGAAGGCTCTTCCAATGGTGGACCTGATGATATAATTCCCCCACACATACAGCTTCTATCTTGTGTAGCACTAACTAGAAGGAATGGTGACTCAAGGGGTTGCTGAGCATTAGGACATCCATAATGGCCAAGGACAAAAAAGCCCTCTGGAATTTGCAGGGGCTTGTAGAAGGTGGCTCCTTTGTTATCAGGGGAGCTCCATACTTTCTGCATGACAGACACTTGGATTGCTTCAATTTCTCCAAACAAGATTTTTCCTCCCCCAAAGCCTTCCATTTTTTCTGTGAAGAAGGAAACATCTTACAACTACTAGTAAAGGTGTATAAATATAACTCCTTATTGAAAGTCTTGACATGGAATTTCTTTTACGAATATCCTGGGTTTTCTTCCATGAAAATTATGCATTGGCGTGCACATAACTCTTCACTATACGTCAAAATTTGGGCTTGGTAGATTCTTTTTCTTTTGCTGCGTCAGCTCCTCAAAGTTTGCTTCTATTAGACATAATTGCAAGTGTTCAGCACAATGGAATAAATATATTTTTAATATAGTTGAAGTGTAAAATTATTATTAATTGTCTTTTATGAAAGATTTTATATCATTCACAAGTTTGTTTTGTTATTGTATATAAGAACATGAATCTATGCTGACACATCTTCAGTTAAAAGTCAGAGACTGATGGGTACCCATTCTACTAAAATCATCTAAAACAATGATCTTGACCTTATCTTTTACATCATATCTCCAAAGATTTGAACCTTGGTGGATGGCATAATCAAAGAATATACTATTACCTTCATCAGTTATATTTAATCAATTGAATTACAATTCATTTAAATCATTAACTATTTGACTGTTACACGAAATGATATTTAAGTGAAGTGATCAAACATGTCTTGTTATTTCATAAGACAGGTGATCAGGCTGTAATGAATGATGACTCGTGTCAGACTGGTAAGTGTGAATTCCAGAAAGAAGCAACCGTTGTAAGCTTTTAACTGAAAGACTTGTTTTGTTGTCTTTTGTTTTCATATTTTAATGGTGGTGGGGATTGGTTGTTTAGAGGAGTTGAGGTATGAAGAATGATGAATCCCATGGGTTGTATGTTACTGTAAGTTTTCGCCTTTTATATATTTGGGAAAGCAATTGGTAACCAATCTTGCCCAAAAATTTGAATAACTACCTATATACAATATTCGATAAACTGTCCACTTTGTTTTATTTTTATTTTTCTTTTTCAAAAGTTTTTATTAATATAGAAGAAAGTGTATGGACACAATAATATTATGTGGTAAAAGGTAAGGTCTATTTCCATTTCAACTATTTTAATTATTTTGTATTATACTATTTAGATCTTTATTGAATTTATCATTCTTGTCTTCTTTAAAAGAATTTAGTATTTAATTCATTTAAGATTTTATGTTTAATTTTTTAAGATTTACTTTATTTCTTTATACAGAGAAAAAATGATTTATAAGGTTTAAGGAAGTACAATGTAAAGTAAGATATAAGTAATGACACTGATTTATAAAGACTAAACAAAATAATCTAAAAATCATAATATGTATATGTATATATTTGTATGTATATAGATGATATGTACATAAATGTATGTGTATATACATATGTATGTATGTTGATACATCTATGTATATATGTATATATATGCATACATATATACATACACATATACACATATGCATACATATACACATACATACATACATACATATAACTAGACCATGTTACTTAAAATGTCTCACAAATATGTTTCGAATGTTTATTTGTGGATTGGGAAATTTCTTTGTACTTGACCTTGGAGTAGATATAAAAAGAAGTGATCATCATGTTGTGGGTCACATAACAGGCCTTGTCTCTAACTAAATGATAGTGGAAGCCTAACATCTTTGTAGAGAAAGTGTATGACATCTCTAGTCCTTATAGGTTATCAAGTTGTGGGGAGTTATATGCGAATCTTTAGAGAGGTGAAATAACTATTACTTGATCTCATAGTAAGTAGAGCTTCTAAATATAAATCATCATTAGAATATGGACTTAGGGAAAAAAAATTGATATGTATGACATGATTATGTGGAATGTGATGACATGTTTGACTTTGAAATCAATGGAAATAAACCATACAAAAGGAACCCTCAAGCTAGGAGTTAATTAGAGTGTGGTGTACCCTAAAGTTCTAATGACCATGTCCTTAAAATGAAAATATAAAGTGTGATAATGACCAAATATTTGAGGAGAAAGACCATTGAGGCTCAAGTCACATGGATAGTAGACAAGATTTATAGATATCATCTAAAATATCCATTTTTTTCTCTCTTTTAAACACATCTATCAAAAAAAATGTGGAGGAAGCCTTTCCTTGTTAGTATATATTAGTTCTAGTAACAATAGGCTTTGGCATACCAATTATAATCGGTCACATTATGTGCATGTTCCACAAATGATTTAAATGTTAAATATGAATACCTAATATTGTTAATTAGAAGATTTTCCATGCCTTCTAAGCGCATGTATTGGATATTCATCACTTAGAAAAATATTTTAATAATAAGTGGTCATATGCCAAACTCTACAAGATGGTGCGTTCAAGAACCAATATTTTGACATTTAGATTTTTGGACTTCATCAATGGTGTGTCTTGCACACACATCCCATCAAATGAGGACCCTCTCTTTCCTTTTTTGCTTGGTTTTCTCGCTTTTTGTGTCTTAGGTTAGTGTGCTTTAGGGTAGGTGTTCTTTATGGGTGTTGGCTTATTTGGTTCCAAGTCCTGGTTGCACTCAAGGTTTAGCCTTTTGTGAGATTTTAGAGAGTTGAGAATTGATCAGATGCCCATTATTTTTCTACAAGGTTGAGTGACCCATGTTTCACCACAAAAGATCTCTTTGTGCAGGTTTGGTACCAACCCGACCTTGAAGTTGGATGGTGTCCGTTTCTCCGCAAAGTCAAATGGTGTCTGATTTTCTGCAAGGTTGAGAGGTGTTGGCTAATAGATTGGGCACCTTGAGAAATCACAATCCAATACACGAAAGGTGCCAAAATTAACTAAACAACTCTGAATATCAACCCCTAAACAAAGATGAATATTCTCTGAATTTTATTGAGGTACAACTCCCTCATGATTTTCAATGAATTAAACTATTAAAACTAAATACCATGTATGCTTTTAACCAGAAAGCAGGAAAGGTATACTCGATATCAGAAAAAATCTCAAATATCAGGTGCTAAATTCAATGAATAAGATATATAAGCACAAAGACTAATTAATTACCAGAAATAAAATGTATGCCCAATACTATTGAGAAATGAAATTAATTATGAAGAACTACATTACTTATACAAAGATAAGATATGCATTAAGATATTCCCAAACACAAAGATTTAAGAACTCAGATTACTTCATGTAACCGAATTGCACACAAACAAAACATTAGTTTCATTAATAATCAGTATTGAGCGGCCTTCAAAAATGTCTAGAGAGAGAACATATGAAAATAGATAAATTAAATAGGAAGATGAACACTACCTCTTCATGTCCCTAGCTGATCAAACGAAAAGACACATAAAAGAAACAAAGAGAAGCTAGGCCATCACGATGGCATTGCTTCATTTCTAGCTTATGGGATCACCAAAGGTTTCTTTCGCCACGCCTGGAAAGCTTTGAGGATTTCATCCTCACGTAACACATTAGATGGTTGTCCTTAGCCATTTCCATGCGACGTTCACAAACCTTCATGAGGTCAATTGCCTGAGATGAGACCAGGTGTAGTTCATTAAGTTTCTGCAAATGCTCAACATTAAGTGAAGACGAATCAAGAGTCTCCTTGATCATTTTCTGGAAATCGTTTATTAGGTTTCTAACATCCACATCATTCCTCATTTCACCTTTATCTTGGAGTAAACCAAGAGCCACCAAGGTACTCAGTGCTTCATCTAAAATGTTAGTGCATTCATTAATGATTTCCCTAAGCTTCTACAAAATTTGTTTAACAATCTGTAACTTCCACTCCAACCCTTTAGTCCATGATAGATAACGAGTGTCTGAAGCATTTGGTATAACTTGGTTTGCATTCAACTTTTCCATGTCCGAGCTCAACATTAACTTTAATTCAATTTGGTAATTATTCCATACCTTCTCCTCCTTTTCAATTATAGTGATCTCTTCCCCTAAGGTGTTTTTCAAAGCATTCATCTCTTTGAAGCATTTTATGGATTCAACAATAACAAGGCTCCCCTTCTTAACTAGAGACTCAATCCAATCATCTACAACCCTGCTTAGGCTTTGACAACATTTAATTTTAATCAAGGCCTCCTTTCCAACTACAGTGAGTGATTCTATAGAAGAATTGACCTAAGAGAGAAGCTGGGGAACAACCTCAAAAATAGACTTCAGACATTCAGTCAAATTTCAAACCTTGGCTTTCAACTCATTTTTACTTTCTTTATCTTTCTTCGATCTCTCAACCATTCTGGTTACAAACACCTAAAAAATATGAACATATCCATCCATAGTAGGGGGACCGGGGTCTACTTTGTTCACTTCAAAATCACTTGCAGCTTCCTGAGAAACATCCCTTTACACTGAAGGGTGCACAATTTCTATCTGAAGTCTGCCTAATTTTGTATCATCTATCAACCTAGTAGTAGTCTTTAACTTCTTAGGTTTTTGGGTCGAAGTTCTCTGCAACAGTTGGCCCACCATATCTTGTTTAGGCAAGCTAGGCTATATAGCTTTCCTTTTCCGTGACAATGAATCCTCCAACTAGGTTGGAGTTACTGAGACCTTGGTTGCCTTGAAACCTAGAGACTGAACAATGTCCTAGTGACTGGAGGAGTGTCCTCTGTAGGTGCAATTATTTGTGACCTCTGAGATGTGCCTACCTCTCTAATAGGTGATTCATCTTGGGAGGGAGAGGAATTGATATCCAGGGTTTCTAAACCCTCCTCTTCTTCTTCTCCTTCATTTCCCTTTTCCAGAGTAGGCAGGCTGAAAATATCTTGTCCACAGGTTTGTGAATACATATTCTTGTCTTGTGGATCTTCATCGCCTCCTCCTTGGGCTCTAGATGGTAAGGACTAAGAAACATTAATAGTTGATTGTTCACTAGCAACGGCTTGAGAAGTTCCTTCAGCAGGCTGTGAATCTTTAGACCTAGTATGAGGACGGGACTACTCAGTTTTATTCTTTGTTACCCATTCTCGTGTTCTGGTCAAAACATCAGTGATTTTTGCTTCAATGGTCTCCTTTTCTTTGAAGTTCTAGTCCATAGCAGGAATAGGCCGATTCTCTATCAATTCAGTATACACTAGGTCTACCATGTCATACCCATCTTCCACAATGCCTTGAAAATCCCACTTCAAATCATAAATGATTATTTGTTCCAATTTCAATCTCATCCAACTCCTTCTTTTGACCTCATATTCATCGAAACAGTTAGTGCAATAATCTTCAATGCTAGATTGATGGTAAAAATTAGGAATCAATTTCAAGTTATTCTTAATGTAATTCTTTAAATCAAAGGGGACTCGTTCATCATATGAAGGCATGTTGTACCTGGACAGTTCCTTCGAAATACTCAGAGCATCTGACATTAATTGAAAACTATATGCACCAAAACCAAAAGGGAAGTAAACTGTCAATCTTTTCATGTCTTGGCATAATTTGTTAACATCAGCCAATTTCCTGCTTACCTCAATAATCACCCACTTGTCTTTAGGATACTTGGGCAATTTTATAGGAAATCTAGCATATCCACCAACACTAACGTATGAGAATCTTTGGAATTGAATAAAATGGCTGCCATAGAAGTCAACAAATTGCATGGCTTTAAGGTGATAGCTGCATTGCAGGATGTCCTTGTATTTCTCTAGCTATTCTCATGGAGAGAGTGTCAGTCACTCTTCTAAAATGCAAAAAGCTCTTTTGTAGTTGAAGTTTATCATGATAATAATAAATTGGCACTTTTCTCGGAGGAAAATCAGTTGGCCTTAATCTAGGCCAGGGTCTAGTGGTGGCAAGGGCATATATCAAATACGAGGACATATAGAAAAATATGTTAAGGGTGAAGAATGTCATTAAATCATGTAGGCGATCACTAATAATTTCTACCCAATCCAAGAATTGTTCTCCATTCAAGATGATCTGGATGAAGAAATACATCCACTCTTGAAATCCATGAACATTTTCATTTCCTCTTACCCTATGTAACAACACTACAATGTCGACCACTTCTTCTACAAAATGATTTCTGTGTAAATTATGAGGCAATTGGGACTTACCCTTTTTTAGTTTGGCCAACAAATTCTTTGATATCACGTTCCTATAAACCCCTTTCTTTGCAGTAAATTCAATTTGGGAATTTGTCATGGTCATTGGCGAATACTCATCTCTCTCTAGAAGCCTTAAGCAAGACACAAAGGTGGACCTTTGAACCTTCAAAACAAGTCTATTGTCTTCTTTTCTAACCTCTCATATCTATGGATTATAATTCCTTATGCATTCTTGAATGAGTTTAGGGCATTGTAGGGCTATAGGAAATGTAGCGGGTTCGACTAGCCCTCTATCTATCACTCGTTCAATGATGGGCGAAGTATTGGGTTTATTGAATTACTCTGCAATTCATCCAAACTAACAGTCCATAGACAAGTATCACCAATTTCTGGAACCTCATATGTTAACCCAGATACATATTCACAACCCACATATTTAACCCTTGCCATAAATAAGAAATAATAGTTTCTGACAATAGATGTTTTCTACAATGCAGGAAAAAATAATCCAGAGAATAGACCAAAACGAGTGAAATCTGAAAATACCTCAATGGCGGGCACTGCAGGTTGAACTTCACATCTCCTCTAGCTCACCTTCAAAGAATTTTGCAATTAGAATGTTTGTCCAACACTTTAATTTCTTAAAGCTTTATTTCACAGAAAAACATAAAAGTAGATGAACGTTTAATGCCTTAACTCACCTCATAACATGTGGTAGCTGTTGTGTCACCAATTTGAATATAACTGTCTTTCAAAAAATTGAAAACAAACGTCTATAAGTGGCAAAGTGGGGAGTTCAGTCAACTTCACAAATATGCACTGAGTTCAAACATCATGGTGAAACATCGCCCAGACAAATAATCATCACACAAGTAGCAAAATAAAGTTTGACAAAACACATAAAACACTGCCCATGTTAAAAGTGGAAAAGTGATGTAAAATAGGTACAAGCGACAAAGGGAGGGGTTCAAAAAACTTTATAAAACACCGCCTGGGTTCAAACTATAGCATAAAATACTACCCACATAAGAATATGAGTCATTTATGGATTGGTGAATGACTTAAATGAAGCATGGAAAAATATAGTGTTAACAGTGGATTTGATAGGGGACGAAGACTTACCAGGATGAAGCAATGAACCCAGATCCAAATAGTATGACCAGTGTCTTACCATTGGGCAATGAAGTTGGCTGAAGTAAAACACACTCTCTCTATAGCAGCAAGAAAACAACCAAAACAAAAACCAAACCCCTAAACTAACTATGTACAGAAAGGGGGTCGTGAGGCCATCACAGCTGATAAAGCTTCAGATCTTTCCCATTGTAAGGAATGGGAAAGGGGGTACCATCAGGGTATGCAAGATGGAAAGTATTGGGCCCATACTCCTGGATAATTTTAAAAGGACCGATCCAGAGTGAATCAAACTTCTTATGGGCTCCTTTAGGTTCTCTGCGCTTGTCTTAAAGAAGAATTGAATCTCCAACCATAAACTTCCTTGGTTTGGCTTTTCTATCAAAAATATTTTTAACCTTTTCCTAGTGTATAGTTATCTTATCAACCATTTCTTCCCATTGTTCCTTTATCTTGGTCAAATACAGAATCCTCCTCTCCAAGGCATCGTTGAATTCAACTTCTTCAATAGCAGTCTACAATTTACGAATTGACAACTCTAATGAAAGAGGAAGTGAAATTTCCAGTCCATATACCGGTTCGAAGGGGGTCATCTCGATGGCCCCTTTTGGAGTTATTCATTCTGCTCATAGGGCTTCATACAACTTTTTGTGCCAGTCTTTCTGGTTTTCATCGACTACCTTCTTGATAATACTTATCAAATTTTTGTTGCTAGATTTTGCTTGACCGTTCCCCTGAGGGTAATAGTCAACTGAATGGGAAAGGGAGATTCCATAATCGCAGTAGAAAAGAAAAATATCACTAGAGGAGAAACTAGTAGCATTGTTAGTAACTAGTTTGTGTGGGACTCCAAACCTGACTAAAATATTTTCTTTGATAAAATCACAAACTATTTCAGAAGTGGTCCTCTTGACTGGAATTGCGTCCACCCATTGTGAAGTAATTAGTGGCTGTAATAATGTGGGTATGACCTCCACTAGACTATGGGATGATTGGGAAAATAAAATCAAGCCCCCATTGTTGAAATGGTCCATCGATAACCATAGGCTTGAGTGGCAGAGCTTCTAATTGAGGTCTCCCTGCAAACAATTTTCATTTTTCACATTTAGCCACCCAGTGATAGGCATCTCTGAACATTCCAAGCTTGTAGTATCCATGCCTTATAACTTTGAAGGTGGTCATGGTGGAAGAGAAGTGACCTCCACAAGCCTCATTGTGGAAAATATTCAGTAACCGTTCTTGTTGAGCTTTATCCACACATTTTAAGAAAGTCCCATCTACACCACGTTTGTATAAGGTGTCACTCCAAATAACTTAGCTACTTTTAGTTTTAAGTTCCTTTTCTACTTACCTGAGAGGTGTTTTGGGCATTGTCCATATGTGAGGAAGTAGGAAATATCATAAAACCATTCATCTTGTAGACTGACGGTCAAAGCCAATGATAAATCTTCATCTTGTTCTTCTTCCTTGGGATTTTTTTCCATCAATTTACAGAGTCCTCTTCGTCTGACTAATTTTGTAGGCTTCAAGTCTAAGCCATATTCCTGCACCTTTTCTATCCAACTACCTCTCCTATTGCAATCAATATCCTGTTGGGTCAATATGCTCTTAACAATTGGGTCTGGCACATATACCATCAAATGTGAATGCATGATATAGAAGCAGAACTGCTTAACTTCCCTGACCACTGCAAACACATGCTTTTCGATTGGGGAATAATTAAGATCATGTTTCTTTAATGGCTTGCTCATGAAGGAAATGGGTTCTTGAACTTTGTCTTCATTCTCTTGTAACAACACGACTGATGTAGTGTGTTCAGAGGCATAACAATAAATAATGAAATCCCTCTTGAAGTCTAGAATGACTAGGATAGGAGCTCGGGCAATTGCTTTCTTGATATTTTCAAAGGTGCGCTTCCTAGCTTCTTTCCATTTAAAGCTGAGTTTTTCTTTCGTCATTCCACAATGTGTTTAGTAATTTTAGAAAAATCTAGAACAAATTTCCTCAAGAAATTCACCTGACCAAAAAAGGACTTCACACTAGTCTGACTTGAAGGAAGGCCTAGTTGCAATATAGCTTTCACTCTATCAGGATCTATTCTAATGCCTTCTTTTGATACGATGTGACCTAAATTTTTTCCCTCAGTGACAACAAAAATAGACTTCTTAGGATTTAGAGAGATACCATGTTCTTTGCATCTTTGTAAAAGTCATTCCAAATCTTGCAAATGGTCCACTCTTTTCGTAGAGAACAATGTCAAATCATCAAGATAAATGACTATGATCTTGTTCTGTAGGTCACCAAAAGATAGATCCATAGCTCTCTGAAACATTGCTCCTACATTAATGAGTCCAAATCGCATTCAATTATAGGAAAAAGTTTCCCAAGGCATAGTGAATACCATTTTGTGTTGGTCCTCTCCCGCCACACTGATCTGATTATAACCCAAAAAGCCATCTAACATAGACATCATCTCCGAACTAGCAACTGTTTGCAATATATGGTCCATGTTAGGTAGGGGATAATTATCCTTCAGTGATTGCTGATTAAGATTCCTGAAGTCAACACATATTTGAATCTCCCCATTCTTCTTGCAAACTGGTACAATATTCACTACCCAAGTAGAATGATGTATAAGATATATAATCTGCGCCTTGAGCATTTTGTCAATCTCTTTAAAAATTGCATCAATTACCATGGGATTGTAATTCCTCTATTTTTGTTTGAAAGCAGCCTTCCCCTCTTTAAGTGGTATGTGATGTTGAAACTTTCCATCCATGAGATTTTTCAGATCATCGTAGCACCAAGCAAAGACCTCTTTATATCTAATTAACAGGGCTATTAATTTCTCCTTCTCTTTTGGAGAGTAGAATTTCCCAATATAGACCATTTTAAGAGAATCAGAGTCCCCAATATTCACTACCTTGAACTCATCGGAATGTCCAACAAAATTCCTCATTTTCTTCTTTACAAAACGATCATGGTGATCAAACAAGTCCTCAAGAGAAACCAATCCTTTAGGTATTTTATTTCCTTTTAACTGAATAACCTCATCTTGGTGACATTCCATGCTATCAGGGCATAAGTCTTTACATTGATTATTGCTTCCTTAAAAAAATATTTGAGCAAAAGCCCCAACATTTTCTAAGAAAGCATGAATTTTTTTGTCATCTTCAAAAACCTACCAGTGATTGACATTGTCATGAACACTAGGCTAATAAACTAATTCAATCATGTAGGACTTATTTTTGAACTCCAGATGTGAGAGGAGTAGAGAGGCAGAAACTACTAACGAGTCAATCTTTGTGTTAAGTTCCCTGGGAATGGCTTCTATTGAGAAGGCATCAAAATTTTCAATGGCGTCCCAGACTCGGTTCTGATAATGCTTTAACCTTTCATTCTTAACAGTGAAAACATCATGCACTTGCTTAACAATTAGTTTAGCATCTCCCAAAACTTTAAGAATCTTTATTCCCATACCCTTAGCTTCAATTAACCCTAGCAAAAGGGCTTCATATTCAGTAGTATTGTTTGTATTTTCAAATTCTAGCTTATAAGAAAAAGGGAATTGCTCACTAGAAGGGGAAATGAGGATGACCCCTGCTCCTGAACTAGCATGAGAACAACTTCCATCAAATTCCATCTTCCAAAGCTTAGGTTCTGAATATGGAATATGTACATCATCCTCCTTTTCTTCTATAGAGAAGAGCATATAGTTTCCAAACTCATTTTCTTCATACAAGATTTGTGCTTTGGGGTCTTCAGACTCGAGCACCATTATTTTGGCCTTTGACTCAGGTTTGAGGTGTACTTTCTCTTTACCAATAGGTATAGTGGCATACGACCAATCCAACTGTATGTCTCCCCCCAAGTCTTTACAAAAACTCCTGCTCAGAAGCCTACCATAACTAGCAGGTATATCCACGACCAATATGGTGAGCTTGAGTCATTTGTTTGGATAATCAGCTAGTGCAACTTGAGCATCTTTAATCTATCCAAGTAAAGGAACCTGCTTGGAATCCATTGAATAACACTTTCCAAAGGTTTTGGTCATTTATAATCCTAAAGCCTTCACAATTTGTGTAGGCATGACATTATTAGAAGCACCTGAATCAATGATGCAATTGTTAACTCTGAACCCATTTACAAATAATGATACATAGAATGAGTATGGTTTTGCATCAGAGGTTGATGGAGGGGATGTTTTACTACAAGATTCAGTATTAGTGGCTGAGTCCTAAGATTTAATTGTTGCTTCATCCAGGCCTACATGCAATTCCGAACATCCTGGCCTAACGTATTCAATTAGCTTATCAAGCTCCTTATGGTTCATCTTTAAATATTTAGCCAGAGATCTAGATTTTAGTAGCTTTTCAAAATCCCACAATATCAAAAGCCCCTGTTTGACCCTCAGGGGGTGATACAATAGGATTTTTAGGGGAGGTATTGACCACACTTTGTGAAATATTTTCACCCTTTGAGATTGCACTAGCTTTTGTAAGTAAAACTTTAGGAGAACTAGGAGTACCTTTCTGGTTGTGGTGTTGCCAGCTTCGAGTGATGGAAACACAGGTAGCATCATCCAGAGTAATGTACACATCTCCTCCTCTATCATCGTCAGGTTCATATTCTAAGTATCCATTTGCAAAGTTTCCATATTGATTAGATGAAGTGCCTTCCTCCGTGACTTCTTCAAACTTTAGTAATATTTAACTGCATAAACCTATTCATTTCAGGGCATTTGACATGAGTACTTTGTTCGTATGCAATTATTTCTTCCATTTTACAACTGAAACAAAATAATCTTCTAACGCAATGGCCAATGCCTATGTAGCCTCAAGAGTGTTCAATGGTTGCCTTTTTAAGAGGACCAATATCAAGATGCTTGGCATTGATAAAGAAACATTTTTCATTTCTACATAGGGTCTTTTAGCAATCGTAATCTGATTTATTATCCTATTAAACTTAGCCACAAAGTCTCTCATATGCTCATTTGCTTCCTTCTTCATATGTGTGACTTCTTCTATCAGTGTTAGGTCATCATCTGCACTTTTGAACTTGGCTTCAAACTTGTTGCGTATAGTGGCCCAATTTGTGATACATCCATGAGGCAGTTGATAAAACCATTGTGTTGTTGCATCAACTAGAGATTCTACAAACAACCTTATGGCTACATCTTCTTCTTATACTGCAAGCACACCACATGGGGAAAAAAAGGCATCAATGTGTTCTTTTGGTGAAATTTTCCCCTCCCCAAAATTTAGGAAAATTCTTACGAGACTCTTTGGGTAAATCATGCAAATTGTTACCTAATTGCAAAGGACCAATAGCAGCACCCCAAGGGACAGGCTCTTGAGCCATATTAAGGGGGAAATTAATCACAACTGGTAAAATAGTCCCATGTAAAACAAGTTCTTGGGAGGTAGAATGATTAGCAGGTGTTCTAGTAGGTGACGCAAGTCTGCTTCTAGCCCCAACCCTTCACCTAGAGGGAATAATATAAGAGAAATCACTTCTTTGCAGGGTTTCAAAAATAAGATTAGAAATTCCTCTACTCCTTTCCCCTCTAGTAAATCTATGAAAATCCTAGGTTAATTAAATTACTCATGAAATATGTCTGGACAAGACAACCAGAACATTACAATTTGATTCCCCAACAGAGCCGCCAAAAATCAGTTGGCTAACAGATTGGGCACCTTGAGAAATCACAATCCAATACCTGAAAGGTGCCAAAATTAACCAAATAGCTTTGAATATCAACCCCTAAACAAAGATTAATATTCTCTGAATCTTATCAAGGTACATCACCCTCACATGATTTTCAATGAATTAAACTATTAAAACTAAATTCCATGTATGCTTTTAACCAGAAAGCAAGAAAGGTATAGCCGATATTAGTAAAATTCCCAAATATCAGGTGTGAGATTCAATGAATTAGATATATTAGCACAAATACTAATTAATTACTAGAAATAAAATGTATTCACAATACTATTGAGAAATGAAATTAATTATGAAGAAATGCATTACTTACACAAAGATAAGATATGCATTAAGATATTCCCAAACACAAAGATTTAAGAACTCAAATTACTTCACAACTGAATTGCACATAGACAAAACAATAGTTTCATTAATAAATAGTATTGAGAAGCCTTCAAAAATGTCTAGAGAGAGAACATATGAAAATAGATAAATTAAATAGGAAAATGAACACTGCCTCTTCATGTCCTTAGCCAATCAAACGAAAAGACACATAAAAGAAACAAAGAGAAGCTAGGCCATCACAATGGTGTTGCTTCATTTCCAGCTTTGAGGATATGCAACAACTCCTTATGATGAGGAATAATTACATTTTTCATCCTCACCTTCCACGTCAGATGGTTGTCCTTAGACGTTTCCATGCGACATTCACAAACCTTCATGAGGTCAATTTCCTGAGATGAGACCAAGTGTAGTTCACTAAGTTTCTACAAGTGCTTAGTACTAAGTGAGGGCGAATCAAGAGTCTCCTTGACCATTTTCTAGAAATTGTTTATTAGGCTTCTAACATACACGTCATTCCTCATTTCACCTTTATCTTAGAGTAAACCAAGAGCCACCAAGGTACTCAATGCTTCATCTGAAATATTAGTGCATTCATTAATGATTTCCCTAAGCTTTTGTAAACTTTGTTTAGCAATATGTAACTTCCACTCCAACCCTTTAGTCCATGATAGATAACGAGTGTCTGAAGCATTTGGTATAACCTAGTCTACAACCAACTTTTCCATGTTCGAGCTCAACATTAACTTTAATTCAATTTGGTAATTATTCCATAGCTTCTCCTCCTTTTCAGCCATAGTGATCTCTTCCACTAAGGTGGTTTTCAAAGCATTCATCTCTTCAAAGCATTTTATGGATTAAGTAATGACAAGGCTTCCCTTCTTAACCAAAGACTCAATCCAATCATCTACAACCCTGCTTAGGCCTTGAAAACTTTTAATTTTAGTCAAGGCCTCGTTTCCAACTATAGTGAGTGATTCTATAGAAGAATCGACTTGAGAGAGAAGCTAGGGAACAATCTCAAAAATAGACTTCAGACATTCAGTCAAGTTTCAAACTTGGGCTTTCAACTCATTTTTACTTTCTTTATCTTTCTTCGATCTCTCAACCATTCTAGCTGTAGACACCTGAAAAATATGAACATCTCCATCCATAGTAGGCAGACTGAGGTCTACTCTATTCACTTCAAAACCACTTGCAAATTCCTAAGAAAAATCCCTATGCACTAAAGGGTGCACAATTTCTATATGGAGTTCCCCTGATTTTGTATCATCTATCAACCTAGTAGTAGTCTTTAACTTCTTAGGTTTTGGGGTCAAAGTTCTCTGCAACAGTTGGCCCACCATATCTTGTTTAGGAAAGCTAGGATATATAGCTTTCCTTTTCCATGAAAATGAATCCTCCAACTAGGTTGGAGTTACTGAGACCTTGGTTGCCTTGAAACCTAGAGACTCGAACAATGTCCTAGTGACTGAAGGAGTGTCCTCTATAGGTGCAATTGTTTGTGACCTTTGAGATGTTCCTACCTCTCTGATAGGTGATTCATCTTGGGAGGGAGAGGAATTGATATCCAGGGTTTCTAAACCCTCCTCTTCTTCTTCTCCTTCATTTTCCTTCTCTAGAGTAGGCAGGTTGAAAATATCTTCTCCACAGGTTTGTGAATACACATTCTTGTTTGGTGGATCTTCATCGCCTCCTCCTTGGGCTCTAGATGGTAAGGAATGAGAACCATTAAAAGCTGATTGCCCACTAGCAGACTCTTGAGAAGTACCTTCAGTAAGTTGTGAATCTTTAGGCCTCGTGTGAGGACGAGACTGCTCAATTTTCTTCTTTGTTACCCATTCTCGTGTTTTGGTCAAAACATCAGCAGTTTTTTCTTCAATGGTTTCCTTTTCTTTGAAGTTCTAGTCCATAGCAGGAATAGGCTGATTCTCTATCAATTCAGTATACACTAGGTCTACCATGTCAGACCCATCTTCCACAATGCCCTGCAAATCCCACTTCAAATCATAAATGATTATTTGTTCCAATATCAATCTCATCTAGCTCCTTCTTTTGACCTCATATTCATCGAAACAGTCAGCCCAATGATCTTCAAGGGTAGATTAATGGTAAAAATTAGGGATTAATTTCAAGTTATTCTTTATGTAATCCTTTAAATCAAAGGGGGCTCGTTCATCATATGAAGGAACATTGTACTTGGACAGTTCCTTCTGAATATTTAGAGCATCTGACATTGATTGACAACTATATGCACCAAAACCAAAAGGGAAATGGACTATCAATCTTTTCCTGTCTTGGCATAATCTGTTAACATCAAGCAATTTCCTGCTTACCTCAACAATCACCCACTTTTCTTCAGGATACTTGGGAAATTTTATAGGAAATATAGCATATCCACCAACCCTAATGTATGAGAATCTCTAGAATTGAATAAAATGGCTAGCATAGAAGTCAACAAACTGCATGGCTTCAGGTTATAGCTGCATTGCAGGACATCCTTGTATTTCTCTAACTATTCTCATGGAGAAAGCGTCAGTCACTCTTCTAAAATGTAGAAATCTCTTTTGTAGCTAAAGTTTATCATGATAATCATAAATTGGCACTTTTCTCAAAGGAAAATCACTTGGCCTTAATCCAAGCCAGAGTCTAGTGTTGTCAAGAGCATATATCAAATACGAGGACATATAGAAAAATATGTCAAGGGTGAATAATGTCATTAACTCATGTAGGTGATCACTAATAATTTCTGCCCAATCTAGGAATTGTTCTCCATTCAAGATGATTTGGATGAAGAAATACATCCACTCTTTGAATCCATGAACATTTTCATTTCCTCTTACCCTATGTAATAACACTACAATGTTAGAGCCACTTCTTCTAGAAAATGATTTCTATGTAAATTACGGGGCAATTGGGACTTACCCTTTTTTTGGTTTGGCCAACCAATTCTTTGCTATCATGTTCCTGTAAACCCATTTCTTTGCAGTAAATTGAATTTTGGAATTTTTCATGTTTATTGGTGAATACTCATCTCTCTCTAGAAGCCTTAAGTAAGACACAAAGATGGACCTTTGAACCTTCAAAACAAGTCTATTTTCTTCCTTTCTAACCTCTCGTGTCTATGGATTATAATTCCTTATGCATTCTTAAATGAGTTTAGGGCATTGCAGGGCTATAAGAAATGCAACGGATTGGACTAGCTTGCTATCTATCACTCGGTCAATGATGGTCGAAGGATTGGGTTTATTGAATTTATTCTACAAATCATCCAAACTAACTAGCCCTAGATGAGTATCACCAATTTATGGACCCTCATATGTTAACCCAAATACATATTCACAACCCGCATATTTAACCCTTGCCATGAATAAGAAATAATAGTTTTTGAAAATAGATGTTTTCTACAATGTAGATAGAAGTAATCTAGAGAATAGACCAAAACAAGTGAAATCTTAAAATACCTCAATGGCAGGCACTGCATCTTGAACTCTGTGTCTCCTCCAACTCGCTTTCAGAGAAATTTACAATGAGAATTTTTGTCTAGCATTTTAATTTATTAAAGCTTGATTTCATGGAAAAACATGGAAGTAGATGAACATCTAATGCCTTAACTCACCTCATAACACATGGTAGCTGTTGTGTCACCAATTCCAATATAACTGTCTTTCAAAAATTTGAAAACAAACATCTATAAGCGGCGAAGCGGGGAGTTTAGTGAACTTCACAAATATGTGCCTGAGTTCGAACATCATGGTGAAACACGGCCCAAACAAATAATCATCACACAAGTAGTAAAAGAAAGTTTGACAAAACACATAAAATACCACCCGTGTTAAAAGTGGAAAAGTGATGTAAAATAGGTACAAGCGGCAAAGGGAGGGGTTTGACGAACTTTATAAAACATCACTTGGGTTTGAACTATAACGTAAAATACCGCCCATATAAGACTATGAGTCTTTTATGGATTGGTGAATGACTTAAATGAAGAATGGAAAAAATATAGTGGTAACAAGAGGGTATCATTTTTTTGTAACTGAGTGCTTGCCACTTTATCCTTTGCAATGCATTTATGAAATTTGGTGGAAAATGGTATGTAAGTGCTTACACTCATTTTTGTCACCATTTGAAGTTTGTTTGAAGATTTTTGGTGTGGTGGAGCTCTTATTGACCAAGTTTTTGTTGCTATTGTGATTTTCAAGGCTTCCCAAGCATCTATCACTGAGTTCTATTGTGTTTTTAGGTTTCCCCCCTTAGAATCATATTTTAATTTATGTTTCCTTGCATGGTTGACTAAGCTGGTTCTCACATTTTAGGTGCATCTATGGCCATTTAATGATTATTTTGATTAGAAAATCCTTTAAGCATGTCAACTTCTTGATTAAAGTGGTGGTAGGGATCTATAAATTAAGTTTGAAAAGATTGAATTTTTTTGAGGATTGGTTGGTGGTATATGATTTTTTCCTTGGGTAGAAAACTAGGTCTTTAGCCATCCCTCTTAAATTGTGGGAAGTGCGTAAGGTTGCATCCACAAAGCCTTAATATGGTTAGGTCACTTAAGGGAATGATTTTCCCTAGGAAATTTTGATGAGTTTAACCAATTGTGCTATCATGGTATTTCTATTAGGGCATTAACTTGATTCTTTATGAAAATACATGAGAACAATTTTTCCAAAATGATTTCCTAATAGTTGATGTTTAGGGTTTTTTAATGTTTGGATCCCTGCAATACATTTTAGATTCAAGTTTTATAATTGGAAAAAATTAGTGTTGAATGAAACAAACCATCCTTTTCCCAAAGTCAAATCTTCATCGACTTTCCACAAGCTATCCCTTTTTCATCTTTTGTGGAGTTTGGAGTTGCATGGATTTTTGGGTTCCCCAACCTTATTTGACTCCCTTCCATTTTTTTGCACTGGCATTGACTGTTGAATTTTTTGTGAATCTTACTAATTTTTTTTTGTCTTTGTGAAGCTTTAGTAGTTGTTCGACCTAATGTTATTTTTCCACAAAAGGGGGTTATTTGTGCCTTTTATTGCACTTGTAGAGTTTCCCTAAGTGTTCGGATTTAGACTTGTCCCTTAGATTTTCCTATAAGGTTTTGTCGATCGCAATTTTTTGCGAGGTTGCATGAGGACCATTTCTCGGAAAAGGTTGTCCCTCTCCCATTTTTTTACAAGATTTTTTGATGCATGCTTTTTCAAAACTAAGATAATTGGTTATTCAAATGAAGTTAAAAGGGATTGTACTATAAATTTTCTTGTAAGGTCAGGAATATGTTAACTCTTCGTAGGGTTAAGAGGGGTCCCTTTTTCATAGAGTTGTATGTCTTTGGTTTCTCCACATGTTCTTTCCCTTTTAAATCTTCGTAATGGAGTGGTAAGTGTAAAGATTGGTCAGTTTTGTATAGAATTGTTGTTATCTCTTCCAAGTGATTTGGACACCATTCATTCACGATTGTTGTGGATTTTCATGATTATTTATGTATGCATTGAATATTAGATAATTTCTTAATAGGATGGTTGTTATGATATTCATTAAAGGTTTTTATAGAGATTTAAATGGCTAGAACTACAAAGATGTATGAATTCAAAGGAGTATATCTAAAGACCAAAATTACTTCAAATTGGAGTATGTTGGAGACACCAACCTTGATCATATTGATATTGAAGACTTCAAGGAGAAAATGTTTGGGAGTAATCCAAATCCTTATGCGCGAAAGATAGTGCAAAATGGAATTTCTCAAGTAGTAGGATTCCCTACTTCAATGTAGTGTCCCAATATGATCATGGAGTGCATGGAGAACTACTATGAGGATTCAAGAAAGATTATATCAAAATATGGGAGAGTATTGGTAGACTTGTCTAGTGATGCCATTGCAAAGATATTTAATATCCCAACATTATCAACTATGTCCCTAACCACCAAAGATCATTCTTTTGGAGCATGCAATCAAGGACCAGAGTAGTACATGAAGAAATTTAATGACTTGTTGATGATACATCCTAAGTCATCCTCCATCAAATTTCCCAAATATTTATACATAAATGACTTCATCACCAAATTCAACGACTTAGTGAATTTCCTAAGTAGAGCAATGGGGATTAGCTCAACTTCAAATTTTGAGAACTGAATGTTCTACTATATGGAAGAAATCCTCAGAGGATCCAAGAAGTTCCATTGGAATTGAATCATGAGTGACAACATTCACCATCAATTCTCTATGGTGAAAGATACCAGAATCTTCCATATGACTTCATATATTATATGTAATTTGGAAAGGAACTTTAGATATCATGGGTTGACTTGCTTAGGTTTGGTGGGCAATGGCCCTAATCAACATAAATTTTATGACTTTTATCCTCAACTTCAGATATAAAATGTAGTGAATCATTACAAGAGGGTGAATGATGCCTTCATCATGTTCATTGTAAGAACACTATAAGGATATTTGAATAGGATACTTTCCTCCTCTATTATAGACATGATCAAAAGGTTTGGTTATTGGATTAGTTAGTTTCCTAATTTTACCTTTCTTATAATGGAAGGATTTTCAAGGGAACCTTAAAAATTTCCCAAGTACCCTAGTGACAAGATAGTGTTATTGAAGATGACTATGTGATGTAGGAGCATCCTTGGTTCTTTGCAATCCTGCATCAACCAAAAATATTTTCATTTCAGTTTTGTTCTTGTTCAGTTCTTGTTTAGTTCAAGTTGGTAGATTCAGCGTATCATCATATTTTCTCACCAATCCTTGTGAATCTATGTTTTCATCGTGGAAATGTTCATTTTCCTTATTCTAATATTTTAGAATGATTGGATCTTTTTCTGGAAAGTTATCACTTCCGGATTAAGTGGTAGTTTCAAGAACTAGCACTAGAATAAGTTTCATGCCTAACGACTAGTTTGATCTCTTGTGGATCTTTCCCGTAACTTTTGGATCCTCGCGATGTGTTTCGAATTATTTTGTGGAGTGTCCCTGACCTTCATTATCGGTCCACACTTCATCCTATGCACCTACTAAGGAGAAATTCAAATTTGAGATCAACCTATTTCATGCACACATTACATTTTATTCAAGGGAGATTGTAATGATCTTTGGTTGATGCAGAAGATTCTAGAACTGTGGATATGATATAAAGCATTGTAACGATCATTAGGATAGAGGGTAACAAGTTAGGAATGATTATTGGATTTGATATGTAAGATTTTTTCTCGCATATAGGAGCATATAGGAATGTTGTATTTTTGAGTATGTTGTAACATGCCTGTGAGCCAGAGCTGTAAGCCCGAATGTTGCCGACTGTTTGTAATTGAATTTTCTGATAATAAGAAGGTTTGAATCTGCATTTTCCTCCATATTCTATGTTGCTTTTGTTGTGTGACTCTTGTTGCATGGTCTAGACTTTTCTCTTTGAGGATCCTCCTACCATGACTACGCCAAATTGTTATCAGAGTGAGATTCATTCTGTGAGAGATTGTCAGAGTTTGCATAGTCTTGTTGAATATTTGTTGTGGGGTGGAAGACTAAGGATCCAACCTGCAGCTGCATAGGACTTGTGTAATGATGGCGGGAAGAAGAAATGGTAGAGTAAATGGAGCATGTGGAAATCCAGACCTAGCTATGATGGAGATGTTGAGAGGAATTGTTGCTAGATTAGATGCAGTTGAAATGACCCAGAGGAGAGGTTGACCAGTTGATGATGTGAGTGATGAAGAGGTAGAAGCACAGGAAGAAAGGGAAAGAGAAGATCAGCTTGGCCTGGAATAGGGAGAAGAGAGGTTCATAAGAGTCCTAACTAGAGCGAATACTAGACCACATTTCAATCCACCAGATTATAATGGTAAGTTTGATTTGGATGAATTGCTTGATTGGATAATAGAGATGGAAAAGTATTTTGATTTTGAAGGTACCATTGAAGACAAGAAGGTGAAATTTTCTTGTACAAAGTTGAAAAGACATGCATCCCTTTGGTGGGAATATTTGCAGATAGATAGGCAAAGAAGAGGAAAGGAGAAGATCAAATCATGGGATCAGATGGTGAATAAGTTGAAGACAAAATTTATGCCTGCAGACTATCAGATTAGTTTGTTTTGAAAGTTGCAAAATTTGAAGCAGAAGGAAACAAGTGTGACAAAGTATACTGAGGAGTTCTACAAGTTGAATATCAGATCTGCACATTCAAAGGATGAGATTGAGAAAGTAGTAAGATATGTGAATGGTTTGAGGTTGTCTATATAGGATGAGATTAGTTTGATCAAGTTGGTGAGTGTGGAAGAGGCATATCAATGTGCCCTAAAATCAGAAGAGAAGTTGAATAAAAGACATGAGTAGAGACAAAGAGGAAGAGGTGGAAGATTTCAAAGAGGAATAAATTTTATTGGAGGAGGAAGATGATCTTTTGCATATCAAAATAAAGATAAGGAAGTCAGTAAGAATGAGAATTCGTACCATATAGATGATGGAAACTCTTACTGAAGAGGAGAATGTGGTGGTTACCAGAATGAGGGTTATAGAAAAGATGATAGAGAATAGGAGAAAAGAGTATTCAAGGGAACTTGTTTTAAGTGTGGTGGAGAAGGACATAGATCATTTGAATGAAAATAGGGAGAGACAAGCAGAAAGACTGAGAACAATAAAAGAACAACCTTTGTTGAGGAGGATCATGCTGGATCATCTAATCAACCAGAAGAAGGAGAAGTGTTGGTGAATAGAAGAGTATTGTGTGAAAGTGAGTTGGAGAAGGAATCGTTGTAGAAAAATAATTTGTTTCGAACCAGATGCAAGGTAGATGGTAAATGTTGCAAAGTGATTGTTGATAGTGAAAGCTCTGAGAACCTGGTTTCTGAAGAAATGGTGACCAAATTGAAGTTGGAAAGATTGAAACACCCGAAGCCCTATCAGATAGCATGGATTTAATATGAGCATAAGATACTAGTAAGTGAACAATGTTTGGTGAAATTGAAGATAAGAAATTATCATGATGAAGTTTTGTGTGATATCATGCCTATGGATGTATGCCATGTTTTTATGGGAAGGCCTTGGAAGTATGATAG
>VDFB02349370.1:0-79993 GCA_007258455.2 Sequoia sempervirens | reverse complement strand
TTCATATTTTTATAAGTTGTACTTTCATTTCCAACAGGTGGGAGGGAGGGAGGGAGGGAGAGAGAGATTGGTAGGGTGGGAGGAATAGAGAGAAGGAGATAGGGATTTGTGAGGGAGAGATAGAGTGAGAAGGAGATAGGGGTTGTTAGGGTGGGATGAATAGAGAGAGAGAGAAGGGGATAGGGATTGTTAGAGAGAGAGAGGGAAGGAGATAAGGATTGGTAGGGTGGGAGGAATAGAGAGAGGAGATAGGGATTGGTAAGGAGGGAGGGAGAGAGAAGGAGATAGATAATGGTAGGGTGGGAAGAAGGAGAAGGATATAGGGATTGGTAGGGTGGGTGGGAGAGAGAGAGAAGGAGATATGGATTGGTAAGGTGGGAGGGTGAGAGAGGGAATGAGGGAGATAGAGAGTGGTAGGGTGGGAGGAATAGAGAGAGAGGAGATAGATATTTCTAGGGTGGGAGGGAGAGAGAGAGAGAGATGGTGGAAGGAGGAGATATGTATTGGTAGGGTGGGTGGGAGAGAGAGATAGGGTGGAAGGAGAAGGAAATAGAGATTAGTAGGGTGAGTGGGAGAGAGAGAGAGGAGGTAGGAATTGGTAAGGTGGGAGGGTGAGAGAGGGAAGGAGGGAGATAGGGAGTGGTGGGGTGGGAGGAACATAGAGAGAGGAGATAGAGATTGGATGTGTGGGAGGGAGGGAGAGAGAGAGAGGGAAAGAGGGAGATAGGGACTGGTAGGGTGGGAGGGCAAGAGAGAAAGATGGAAGGAGGGAGATAGGGATTGATAGGGTGGAAGGGAGAGAGAGGAAAGGATGGAGATATCTCTCTCCATCCCACCCTACCAATCCCTATCTCTCTCTCTCCTTCCCACCTTACCAATCCATATCTCTCTCCTTCCCACCTTACCAATCCCTATCTCCCTCTCACCCTCCCTTTCTCTCTCTATCTCCTCTCTCTATTCCTCCCACCCTACCACTCCCTATCTCCCTCCTCTCTCTCTATATTCCTCCCACCCTACCAATACCTATTCATCCCTATCTCCCTCCTTCCCTCTCTCACCCTCCCACCCTAACAATACCTATCTCCCTCCTCCTTACCTCTCCCCCTCCCACCATACCAATCCCTCTCTCTCTCTCTCTCCCACCTTACCAATCCCTATCTCCTTATCTCTCTCTCCCACCCACCCTACCAATCCATATCTCATTCTCTCTATCTATTCCTCACACCATACCAATCCTTATCTCCTTATGTCTCTATTCCTCCCACCCTACCAATCCCTATATCCTTCTCTCTCTCCCTCCCACCTTACCAATCCCTATCTCCTCTCCCTCACCCACTCACCCTACCAAACCCTACCTCCTTCTTTCTCTTTATTCCTCCCACCATACTAATCCTTATATCCTTTCCTCTCTCTCTCGCACCCTACCAATCCCTATCTCCCTCCTTCCCTCTCTCTCTCTCTCCCACCCTAAAAATGTCTATCTCCTTCTCTTTCTCTATTCCTCCTACCCTACCACTCCCTATCTCCTATCTCTCTCCCTCCCTTTCTCCCTCCCACCCCACATCTCCCTCCTCCTTCCCTATCTCTCCCTACCACCCTACCAATCCCTATCTCCTTCTCTCTCTCCCTCCCACCCTAAAAATCCCTATCTCCTTCCTTCCCTCTCTCTCCCTCCCACCTTCTCTCTCTCTCTCTCTCTCTCTCTCTCTCTCCCTCCCGCCCTTAAAATCTATATCTCCTTCTCTGTCTCTATTCATCACACCCTACCACTCCCTATCTCCTTTTTTCTATCCCTCCCTTTCTCCGTCCCACCCCACATCTTCCTCCTCTTTCCCTATCTCCTTCTATCTCTCCCTCCCACCCTACCAATCCCTATCTCCCTCTCACCTTAGCAATCTCTCTCTCTCCCTACCAATCCCTATCTCCCTCCTTCCCTCTCCCACCCTCCCACTTTAGCAATCCCTATCTCCCTCATTTACTCTATCTCTCCCACCATCTATCCCTCGTCTCCCCCATACCCTACCAATCCCTACCTCCTCTCTCTCTCCCTCCCACTTTACGAATCCATATCTCCCTCTTTCTCTCCCTCCCACCCTATTACTCCATATCTCCCTCTTGCCCTCTTTCTTTCCCTCCACCTATCCTTCTCTCTCATTGTCCCACCCTCTTAATCCCTATCTCCCTCCTTCCCTCTCTCCCTTCTTCCCTCTCTCTCCCTCCATACCTTATTGATCCCTATCTTCCTCCTTATGTATTTCTCTCCCTCCCTCTACTCCTCCCACTCCACCTCTCCTACCCCACCTCTCTCCACCTAACCCTCCCTTCCTAACTCTCTCTATCTACCTCTCTCTCCCTATCTCCATTTCTCTATCTATATTTTTTAATCATAATACAATATATAATATATATTAAAAATAATAATAATAAATATATGTACAGTATATCATATAATACATAATATATAATATAATATGTAAGTTATAATATATAATAGACTTTTTAAGTTTCATATAATGGATATCCATTTTGTACAGTATAGCTTCTCTACACTTCTATGACATGTCTGTCTATTTTGAGCTCCGCATAATAGATATTTGTTATGTGTGCATAACAGATATCCGTTATTGACAACACAAGTATTGTTTCTTCTATGTATTTTTTTTTGCTTTATATAATAAAATTAATATATAAATAAAATAATATTGTATGTAATAATATATAAATAATATAATATAACATTATAATTTTATATTAAATATACTAATAATATAGAATAATATTTATTATATAAATATTATTCTAATTATAATATTAACATATATAATATTATAATAAATACAATATTAATAAAGTATATTATATTATTTATATTAATATTACAAGCTTCAAAAAAATGAATATTTGTTATTGAAAGAGAAATGGATATCCAATTTTCACTGATCAAACTCCATGTAGTATCGTGCAAGGTGGCAAGGGTTCTGAGAAAGCTACCCCAAAGGCTAAGTGATTATCCTTTGAACTTGATAAGATGGCTGAGTGATCAGCCTTAAGTACCCATTGCCTAAGTCTCAAAAGTCCAAAATGAAAATTCTTACTAATGTGGGTTGGTACTCAGAATTATTGATACTGTAAAGAAGATTTTCAATATAACAAAAAGAGATGCTTAGTCCAACACTTTCAAAGGCATATTACAATTGTGGGAGAGCCCAAGAACAGATTGCCTAGGTCTGATCACATTCTCCTAACTTGTTTTGTTTAAAATCTGTCCTATTATTATATTTAATTTGATTTCTTGGTCAATGCTATTTGTGTAGATACGCTGCCCAAAACATCAAAGCTAAGACCAGGAGAAGTAAAGGGGGAGGCATGTTTTAACAATCTTCATGCCATGTTTAAGCTTCCACATTTTGCATGCATATCTATTCTTCTTCGCGCTTGATGAATGTGCATTCCTTTTAATTGATTGTGGTGGAGTAGACGATGAATTTCATCGAGTTGAGGTGGAATGGTGCTTGAAAATTGATTCAAATAAATAGAAAGCTCCTTTAGTTGGGAAGTTGTTGTGAAGCAGGAGGAGAAGTGATATCAGGCCTATCCAATGGTGGTGGATTTTTTGTGTTGATCTCGCGAACATTGTCATGGAGGCCATTGATGGTTTATCGGCAACATCGAACTTTGGTATAATGATTGGTGTGATGGATCTGAATGTTGATAAGAAGAACACAAAAATGCAAAAGGCCTAGAAATTGTATAGGAAAGGTGTTGAAAATAAGAATAACATAGATGAGTTTTTTTAGTATTTTTGCATGCTAATGCTGAGTTGTTGTCTCAGGAAGACATAGTTGAAGGGGTGGGGTATTTGTATCATTCAAATTATCGTCTTTGATGTAATTTTTAACTTGTTTTTAAGTTAATACAAGGGACCTACCCACTATGGTGGTTCTTATCCAAAATATAATATATATAATAATTATAATATATAATAAATATTATAATTATAATATTAATATATATATATAACTTATTAACATATTATGTATTATTATTATATTATATAGTAATAATATATAATATATAATAAATATAATATTAATGTATTATATTAATAAATTATATCATATATTATATCATATATTTTTTTTAAAAGGGGTAAAAAATTATTAAATAAAAGAAAAGAATACAAAGGAAGAGTCAAAAGACTCTAAGCCAACACCCCAAGGAAAATGTAAAACCTTAAAATTAGCCAAACCCACAAAGCCCAGACAAAAATATAATTACACCCTCTTGTTCGTAGAAATCAACCTAGCAAGATCTTGGGAATACTTGCCGCCAATATTCCACCTACCAACCCCCAATATTCTTAGATGCCCATTTCGTCAAGCAATTTTCCACTCTTCCACTTCCATGGAATATGGATAAAGGACACACCCCCTAACATGGAATTCAATATAAGAATCTGCTTGACCATTGAGGCAAGATACCAGTTGATAATGACCAACATATGACTATTTAGCATATTAATTAAGATCTAAGAGTTTGACTCACTAATGACTTGACTCCATCCTAGACTCTGAATAACATATAAGATCGCCAAGCCTTCCATAAAATTGTTACTATGTTGTCCCTTATATATTCAAAATAAGAAAATGACATTACCAACCATATCCCTACCAACACCGCCAATTCTAGTATGTTGAGGGTTACCCCTCAAAGAACCATCAATGTTAATTTTTAAAACACTACCAAAAGGGGGAAGCCAATCACCCACCCTATGAATTTTGTTTCAAAAATTCTGATTTATCCTACAACAAGGGTGCCCCTGCACAATGCCAAGAATACCCATCCTCTAAATAATTTCCCCATCCCCTTTATCCATGGGAAAGGACACATCACACTTAGCAATTACAGTCTCTTGAACCATGCCAATGATCTTCTACCATAGTTGATGAGATGCCATCTTATGTCCCCTAAAAATCTTTCATTATTCCAAGACAAATTTTCCAAAGTGTGAAGGAGGGACCCATGTACCACATAATCTGACAAAAGGAGGCCTATGCTAGAGGCCTACCCAAACTTCTCCAAGAAACAACCAAGGAGGAATCCTGAACACAAGCTTTCCTCCAGTGGCCCCACCAAAGATTCCAAATATCTTTAGAAAAGGAACACTAGAAAAATAAGTGAGAACATCCTCTTCATTATTACCCCATAGAGCATAGATGGAAGGACCCTGAAAACCATGTTTTCAAAGATTATCCCACATGAGACACTGATTCCATGCAAGAATCCATAAAAAATAGTTACACTTAGGCAATGAAAATTTGTTCCACACTTGCTTCCACTAGTTGAATTCCCCTCCCCCATACTTCTAAAGGTACAACAACTGATATATTGAGGTGACCAAATAGGCCCCCTTAGGATTTGGGCCCCAAGCCAAGATATCCTTTGCCCTAATCGAACTACAAACTCTACCTTCTAAAATCCTCCTTAGTTTAGCACAATCCTCATAAGAACCACCAATCAACCACTCTATGGGGTCCTTCCATCTAGAAGCAACCACCTAACCCAGACTAACAAAGTGTTTGAAGTTTTCCACCTGTGACCATCTAGCTTCTAAGTAAAGATGACAAAGATCCTGCAACTAAGCGAACATAGAAAAAATAGGAGGAAATCCATCCTAGGATTCATGCCAAAAGAGGGCTTCAAAGCCACTATTGTAAATCCAAAACAAACCTTTCTTAATAAAATTGGCACCTTTCTTGAGAGTATTCTAAATGACAAAAATTTTAACCATCAAACCAACATGAGGAACGTCATCTTTCACCACCCTTGTGATATATTTAGTGGATAAAATCTTAGACCATGTCTGGTCCTAGTTGTTGCACCATCTCCAATAGAGATTAGCAGCTAGAGCCTAACCCATGAGACTAGCTTGTCTCAAACCAAGGTCCCAATCTTGTTTCGGTATTCAAACTCCATTTAGAAGAATCCAAGTTACCAGCCCATAAAAATTTCCTTAAAATAGCATCCAACTCCTTAATAAAACTCCCAAGATCCATTTGAAGCATACACCTATAGTTGGGAAGAGCTCAAATCATAGATTTTAGAAGAAAAACCCTCCCAACAAAGGACAACCATCTATGAGTCCAATGATTCACTCGTGAACATAACTTGTCTAGAATAATTTTGCCAAGTCACCCACAGAGGGGGACCAACAAAGAGAGGAACACTGAGATAAACCAAAGGAAACTACCCTATCTAGAAACTGAAAAAATATGAGCAATCAATTTTTGGATGAGAAAAGGGGTATTGAAGAAATAGATAGAAGATTTTTCTTCATTAATCTACTACCTTTAAGCCAAAAGATAAATGTCTAGTACTTGATGGAAGTTAGTTGCTTCCCTGATCTTAGCCACCCCCATCAGCATAGTTTCAATGCGACTGAGGAGGCACTCCATTGCCCCAACTCCACCCCTAGATAAGGCCATTAGGAACATCACTTTTATTGACACACCCCAAGCCTCCAACCATAAGAATAAATAGATATGGTGAAAAAGAATCTCCTTGCCTAAGGCCTCTAGAAGCACTAAATAAAGAAGAGTGTTCACCATTAACATGAATAGAAAAGGAGGTGAAAATAACACAACTCATAACCCAAGAGACCCAATCCTCAGCAAAGCCAAAAACATGCAACACCTTATGAAGGAAAGACCATTTGATCCTATCATAGGATTTAGCCATATCAAGCTTAATAAACATAGCCTTCTTCCTAGAAATAGACATGGAGTGAATACTCTCTGGAACAATGACTATGCCATCCAATATTTTCCTATAAGCCACAAATCCTCCTTGCTCCTCAAAAATGAGCTTGCTAATCCACATTTTAAGCCTCTCCTCAATGATCTTAGATAGAATATTACAAACCACATTGTACAACCTATCAGTCTAAACATATTCATTATGTGAGATCCTTCACACTTGGGAATAAGAGCAAGAAAAGTAGCATTCAAAGCTTTCAAAATCTACTTACTTTTATGAGATTCCTGAACCACCTCAAGAAGATATAATTTAATAATTTCCCAAAACACCTAGAAAAATTCAATAGGAAAACCATCATGGCCTAGAGATTTTCCTTTTTTCATCTGAAATAAAATACCCTTCAGTTCATCAAGAGAGATGGGTTTCATAAGTATCTCATTCATTTTTCAGAGACACAAGAGATGGGATACAACCAAGGATGTGGTCCTCTTTAGTAATAGCCTAAGGAGAGTCCTCCAAAAATAAAGCAACAAAACAGTGTCGGGCTTCCCTAGGTAGAAATCTCCCAAGAGGAATCTAGTTGGACACCCCTATAAGATATAAGGGAAGAAATTTAATTCCCATGCCTATGAGCCTTGACAAAATTAAAGAAGAAAGTAGAATTTATATCACCTTCTTGAAGACACTCTACACGATCCTTTTGCTTCCAAAAAAATTTCTCACACAGCTCCCATTCCTCCAAATTCTTTAAGGCAATAGCCTCCTCCTTAAGAAGCTCATCTGTAAGACCAAATCTCTTATCTTATAAGTGATTTAATTTAGAAAATCCTAAGCCTCCAACTTGGTTTAGAACAAAATATCGAAACTTTGTGTATTCCACCTTTTATGTTGAAGCTTAATATACTACAACTGCTTGACAAAAGAATGTATAGCAATACCATAAGTTGGTTTACCTCGAGGCCACTAATCAAACATTAGATCCTAAAGCTTGGGTTCTCACAACCATAGAAGATTAAACTTAAAAGAAGGATTCTTGGAGACTCTAACATGAGAAGTAGGGAGTTTGATTGGCCAATGATTTGATCCCTACCAATCCAAAATTTTAGAACCAGTAGTCCAATTACTACCTACTCAAAAACAAGAGATGAAAAATCTATCAAGTCTTTTAGAAATAGATTCGTTTCCACACCTTCTATTACTCCAAGTAAATAGGCCATTGCTAGGATTCACATCCATAAGATTAAAACTGGAAACATTATCTCTAAGGAGAAAAGAAGACTCCAACCTTTGCATCCCATCCATTTTTTCTTCCAAATTGAGGATAGCATTGAGGTCCCCCACTAAAATCTAGGGATGAAAAGGAACAACAGAGTGGATATGTTGAATATGAGACCAAAGGGATGTCTTACCAAGAATTTTATTCAAGGAATAGACATTAGAGTGTAAGATGAGCTCTCTAGTATCCAAACAAGAAAAAACCATAGAGATAGAAAACCTACTCAAAAACCACCAAAAGGGAGAAACCTTTAGTGAGTTCCAAAAACAATCAAGTTCCCCAACACTGCCATGAGCTCCAATACACTGGCATTGACTTCACCATCAAAATTTGGAAGCCAAGTTACCCATACTCTCCACCAACAACTTAGTTTCTTGAATAAATAAAATGTCAGGAACATGAGCTTTCACCAAATCCTGAACAACTTTTTGTCTAGGGCCGCTATTCAAGCCCCTTACATTCAAAGAGAGAATAATCATTTTGAGAGTTGGAGAAATGGGAATCAATAGTCTTCATTAACCAAGATTACACCAAAATCTTGCCCATTGATTTGATTTTATCTAGATCCTTCTTCCTCCCAACCTTGAGATATTTCTCATTAACCCCCTCCTTGAAATTCTTCTAATGAAGTCCAAGAGAGGAGGAGGTTTTATTCCCTTTTCTTGACTCTAGACTAGCCTTACCAATAGAAAGAGCACTGCCTTCCAAGACCTGATCCAAAGCTTTAGTCGAGGCCCCTAGACCAATCAATGCAATAGGGGAAACCAAAACATGATCTATACCTATGCTAAAATCTACCATACCAACCTCCTAAGCCACCTAATGCTCTACATCACTAGCAATCTCATGGTCCCCTCCATGGCATTAGCCCCAGATTCAGCATACTAGAGGTTTACTTTTTGCTAACCCAAATCATCAAGAACATCAAAATAGTTGGCGATCACATCCTCTTGTCTATCTTTAAGATTTATTTTTAACCCTCTACATTGGTTGCGACATTTTACAAGAATAAATCCCTCATTATCTAGAACATTACCTGAATCAAGAGCTCTCCCCTTATCAACCTTAGGGAGTTGATGAGAGGGCTAGGATGGAGAAGGAACTGAAGGTTAGACTGTAGGAAACTTTTTCTGTAAATAGTCATATTAATGACAAATCCAACACCAAAAAGTAAGAGATCCATAGTCCATTTGTTGGATCCAAGATGTGGAACCAAGGTGAATCTCAAGAGAATATGGCAAAGGGTTATTCAAATCAATCTCAATGCAAATGAAAACATAAGAAATTACGTTTTTTCTAATGTTTGCAGGGAAGGGCCCACTAGTTTACCAAGCAGCATAGCAATGGAGTGAAAGTATCATTCCTCTAGAATTACAATGGGAACCAAGGTAAGCGAAACCATACAGGGATACGAGATAGAAGGTCCTCTGATGAGTTAAAACCAACATGCCATGGTTTTATAAATAGACCCACCTAGTTGTAGAAATACATACCACCTTCAAAGGCCTTGTTACGATCATCCATGGAATTGAAAAATGCTAAGAAATAATTATTAGCCACTAGCATAATGTCCATCTCACCCTTAGGGATCCGAGTATGTCAGGCCTAGGAATCTAAAAAGGGAAGTGAAACTTGAATCCCCATAAGCTTCCAAATCAAGGCATGGTTAGCCAAATAATTAATGTCTTCTTCATCGGAAGCTAGTTGAATCACCAACACTGGGAAATCATGGCTCCTTTATAAGAAATGACTAACTTTGGAGATACATAGACCTCCATTCACTAACTGGCTTTCTCCATTCGAAACTTTGTTCAAAAATTTCATGGCATTCACATGTAGAGAAGATGATAGAATATTCCAACACAAAACCTCATAGAAGGATGAAGTTTTCTTAAGAGACTCCATACATGTCGAAGATAAGAAAACTAGCAGAAAGCAGGGATAAAATCCAACACCAACCACTAAAGAACATAGTAGCAACAAAAAGAAAGAAAACAAAACCCTCAGCATGCCCAAGCCACTCCCCTACACATCCACAAACAATGGAAAAAAAACCCCAAACGGCTCCCCAATGATCTCGATGCTAAGCAAAAAGGAAAAAAGGCCAACAAAGGCTACAGTACAACCATGCATGACCTATCATGGGCCATTCAATCTACAACATTCTGCCATAAACCTATACACCATCGCCATGCCATTCACTCTCAAAAAGACATATTATTATATTATGTATACTTGTATACTAATATAATATATACATATATACTTATATTAATATTACTATTATAATATTTTAAATTTTAATATATATTGATTTTTATATATTAATATTTATGGTTTTTATAAGCGGATATCTATTTTTAAGATATACGTTTTTCTTTGATATTGCTTTGGTATTTGGCTTGGGGGTGACCAACCTAAAAATTCAAATCTGGGACATGTTTACAAGGGTTACAAGAGTTTTTCAAACTTCACCCTTCATTTTGACGACTTTTTTCATCTAATTTTGATGAAACAAAAAGGGTTTGTTCAACAAATTGACAACATTTTACCAATATAAGATATGATTTATTTTGAATTTAATAGGTAATTATTATTGATTTTCTACATGCACTATGTGTAAAGTCCTAATCGATAAGCTGATTGAAAAACATCTATAAATTTTAAACGGTTAAACATTTTTTGAATCCAAAAAATGAGTGACATACTATGATTCACAAATTATAGTTTAAAAAAAAAATCATATATTTTTTTTACCAAGTTAAGGTGGCCAGGCAAATGGTTTTTAATATTTTTAAAAATTCCTACTAAAAAAATTATAACTAATTATTTACTTGCAAAATAATTACAAAAAATTATGTCACATCCACGCATGTTTCCTCTACTTATACTGAAAGATTCAGAAAAAATATTTCATTTTTCTCCCCATTAGGGTGGTCGAAAAAACACCCGCTTTTTATTTTTCTTGAAAAATTTAGTACCACTACATTGAAATTTCACATTTTTACCAAATAGATTTTCTTTTGTCCAAAAAATGACTATTAGCTTAGAAACTACATTCAATTATATACAAATTTTGTTCTTACATATTTTTCAAATTATGTTAATAACCTATTCAAATTTTTATGTCAAGTTATCTAACTTTGTTTTTTTGAATTTTCATTGCCACTTAGGGGCCTACTTTGGACCCCCAAGATTGTGCACTGACCTTATACACATGAAACATCATGAAAAATAATAAAAATGATATAAAAAAATTCTTGAAAAATAACCTTGCACTCTATATCAATGCCTTAATTTCAACGATTTTTAAATTCAAATCTATATGCAAATATGAGTTCCTTATAGATAATTGATATGTCTAAATTATCATTATTTTTTGTTAAAAATATTCAATAAAATTACTAAAAACATGAAAGCACCAATTGTTAGTCTTAATGATTTATGTTAACAAATTTATTGAAATTTTACTTTTTGTTCAATATTATATTTTATAAACAACATGACTTAATAAAAAAAAGGTAAAATGAGAATAAGCATGATTAAAAAACAATAAAATATAATACATGTTTAAATCAAAATATTTATAAATATAATTTACATAGAAAATTTCACATCATTATAGTACATCATCTTTAAATTATTCGTTATATGCTTGTTATAACTAAAATAATGTGATACCTTTTGATAAACTAATTTTTAGCAGCCCAAAAATTTCAAAAGGTGGGACACACTATTGTGCATTTACCTTTTGTCTTCCATCTTATCATAAAATTTTTGAATAGATTAAGGGGTCTCAATTGTTGCAAGTATGAGAAAGTTTGGTGGTGTTGTCATTCACGTTTTCATTGATGTCAACTCAGTACAGGATGTTGCAGATTGTGCATGTATAGTTGAGATGTTGTGAGTACATGGAGTTATCCTTATGATGTTGCAGATATGCTGATATGATGGGTTACCAAGTGCTTTTGAGAAAATTAATAAAGAGTGAAGACAAAGTTATGTATATGTTCAGAAAGTGCTCCGGTATGTGCTCCACATTTCTTCTAGGTTGATCCTATGTGTGTGCAGATTTGAAGGGTTGTTTATGGGCATATTTTGGTGACATCTCCTAGTTTGTAGCTTCTGGTTTGATGGAGAGTGAAAGTTGTGTTCACCAGTGTGTGGACTAGGAGAAATGTCTCTGCTCCGCAGTCCTCTGCTGATTTGTATCATGTCTTGTGGATCTGGAATATGTTGCATAATGGTGTTTTGTATGTTTTGGCAAAGATGTTCATGGTTTGGTACTCCAAAAGACAAGCTTCAGTATTATTGTGTGTATCTATACTGTCTAGATGGAATGGTGAAAAGTGTTCAAGGTTTAAAGGTTGTTGCAGATGATGCAGTTGTATCTGAAGGTATCTAAGATGTGTTCTCATGCATGTCTTCTTTTTCAGAATCATGTACTTCAATATTCATTTTTGTTTTCATTAGGTTTTTCCAACCTGGTGTTTACACTTCATATAAAGGATTAAAATTTAATTGAGGAAGTGTGTGATTGATCCAAGATGTTTTTTTGGGTCATAGTTAAGTATTGGTGTGGTCCACTCTCATTCCTTTCCACCGTAGGAATGTTGAGTTGTCAACCTAATTTGAATTTATGAAATGAAGCATATGTAACCAACCTTGGAGAAAGTTTTTAAGGTTGAAGAGGGTATAAATGCAAGTCAAGATGTTGTGAATAAGAAGAGATATTGAATCAAGAAGAAAAGTAGAGTGTGAAAGTGAATTGAGGAAATAGTACTTTAATGTGCTAGATTCTTGAAAGCAGTAAGCTAACAGTGTCTACAATTCTTCTAATCAAGGTTGCGAATGTGTGTAACTTGTTGTGGTGGATCTTTACTATAATCTTTTGTATCTGTAGGTAGTGAGCTTCCCTGTTGGACAGTGAGTCCTTTCTATAGGAAATGAGCCTTTGTATCTAGGCAGTGAGCCTCTTGCATTCGATTTTGCTATTACTTTATATTGTGAGTTAATCCTCACCATGTTTTTTCCCTCATTGGATTTTCTACATAAATCTAGTGTTTCATGTGTTGATATTGTTTTTTGTTATCTACATTTTATGTTCATAGTTAATAATAGAATTAAGTGGATAAGAAATTGATAAGTGTTTGAGATTTGAATTTGAGCTTGGTGACAACTGATTCACCCCCCTCTTAGTTATCTTGTGCCTTTTAACAATTGGTATCAAAGCTTTGGTTCCTTGGTGAAAATATTAATCGCTTGAGCTAGATCCGATGGTGCACAAATTGGTGATCCCTATGTTTGATGGATCTGACTACACTGATTGAAAAGTGCAAATGAGAGGTTACATTATCTCTCTTTGTTACAAGACCTAGAAGGCTATTGAGACAAAGTATGTTGCACCAGCAAGTGGTCTTTCTACTATAGATGAGGATTCTACCTATGAGGAGAATGAAAAAGTGAGGTATGCAATCTACAGTGCTTTATCTAAGACTGAGCAAACTAAAGTTATTTCTTTTGGCACTACTTATGAAGTGTGGAAGAAGTTGGAAGACATTTATGAAGGAAATGATAGAGTGAAATTGTCAAAGAAGCTAACAGCAAAGTGAAGATATGAGAATTTGAAAATCAAATAAGGTGAAGATATTGTGAGCTATTTCTAGAGAGTTGATATTGTAGTAAATGATGTGAAAATCCAAGGAGGCACTCTAACTGATTAACATGTGATGAAGAAGATCTTGATGACCCTTTTGGAGAGTTATAGTGATAAGGTTTCATCTATTGAAGAAGTATATGATCCTAAGAAGTTTACTAAAGAATAGCTATTTGGCACCTTGACTGCATTTGAGATGAGAAAGTTTGGAAAGAAAGAGAAGATAGAATCAACATTTAAAGCAACATTTAAAGCAACAAAGACTGAAGATGATCTAGATAGTGATGGTTCAGATGAGTTGCAAGAAAACTTTACAAGGAATATGAAGAAAGGTACCGGTAAGTATAAAGGTATGTTTCCCTTTAAATGTTTCAGTTGTGGTAATATTGGTCATTATGCTTCAAGATGTCCAAATAGAGTTGTACATAAGAAGAACAAAGATCATAAAGATAGAAAGGATAAGAAGTTAAAGAAGTTGTATTATGTTAGAGAAGAAGTTGTTATCTCTAATGATGAATCTAATTATGAGGGTGATGATAGTGAATGCTTGTTCTTAGCCTTGGAGAATAAATCTATGACCGCTAGCTTTGGAAGATGTGCAAGAGAAAGTGATTTGGAGAACAAGAAAGATGAGATGAAAGGTACTTTGGTTACTACCTTTCATGCTAGATAGGATGAAGACTATTGGGTGATTGATAGTGGATGTTCAAATCATATGACTAGAGATAAAATTAAGTTCACTAAACTTGAAAAGTATTATGGTGGTTTGGTCATGTTTGGTGATGATTCAGGAGCAAAGATTGTTGGGAAAGGTACAATTAGTTTTGATGGAATACACAACAATGATGATGTATATTATGTAAAAGGCTTAAGGCATAACCTTTTGAGTGTTGGATAGATGTGTAGAAAAGGTTTCAAACTTGTGTTTCAGGATAATACCTATGATATCATAAAAGGGTCTGAAACTATGGTTGTTGTAGGAAGGAGAACTTATGGAAACATCTATCAACTTAAGGGTGTTGATGGTCAATACCTTGTATCTAAAGTTAATGAAATTTGGTTGTGGCATCAGAGAATGGGACATGTAAACTTTGATAATCTGGTCAGGATTAGTTCAAGAGATGTTGTCTAAGATCTACCTAAAATCACAAAGCCTACTAATACTGTTTGCAGAAGTTGTCAATTGGGGAAACAAACAAGATGCATTTTTAAAGGAGAAGAGCAATTAGCTACCAAAATGTTGGAATTAATTCATACAAACCTTTGTGGTCCTACTAGAATAGGAAGCCTAAATTGTGACAGCTATTTCATGCTCCTTATTGATTACTACTCTCGAATGACATGGGTTGCTTTTCTTAGAGAGAAGACTCGGGCTCTAGATAGGTTTAAAGTGTTCAAGGTAAGGGTAGAGAATGAAGTGAACCTAAGAATCAAATGTTTGAGATCTGATAGAGGTGGAGAATTCACTTCTATCGAGTTTAATGCATTTTGTGAAGAGCGTGGCATAAAGAGACATTTTTTTAATCCTAGAACTCCTTATCAGAATGGAGTTGTTGGGAGAAAGAATTGGACTATACAGGAAGCTACATGAACCATGATGAAAGAAGCAAATGTACTTGATGTGTACTAGAGAGAGGAAATACGCACTGTTGTTTATGTTCTTAACAAAGTTCAAATCAAAGGAAACAACACAAAGACTCCTTATGAGTTGTGGGCTAGTAAGGCTCCTACTTTGAAGTACTTTAAGGTTTTTGGAAGTAGATGTTACATTAAAATAGATGATGAGAATCTTGGGAAGTTTGATGCTAGATGTGATGAAAGGATTTTCCTTGGATACTCAACTACCAGCAAAGCATATAGATTCTTTAATAAAAGATTGAGAAAGATTATTGAGAGTGCTAATGTGAAGGTTGATGAGGATATGCACAAACCTATTGAGATAAGTGAATTTGAACCAGATGATCCTATCTACGGACCAGTACCTAAAGAGAATAAGGAAGATGAAGAAGAAGCAGCAGCACCAAAACTTGTTCCTAAGACTCCTAGGTATGTACAAAAGAATCATCTGGAGGAACAGATAATTGGAGATAAGAGTGAAGGTGTGAAGACAAGAAGTAAAGTAGTAGCTGAGGTAAATCTATGTTTACTTTCTAAAATAGAACCTAATTTTGTGTGTGAAGCATGTGAAGATGAGAGTTGGGTTAGAAATATGATAGAAGAGTTGCAACAAATAGAGAAGAATTAGATATGGGAACTGGTTCCTAGACCTATGAATAAGAATGTGATTGGTTCAAAATGGGTGTACATGAATAAGTTGAATGAGAATGGTGAAGTTGTAAGAAAAAAAGCAAGACTTGTATGTGACAAGGGAGCAAACCCGAGACATAGAAATAATGCACACAACTAGAAAAATTTATTATTATTCAATAATGGAAATCTTACATGTAGAGGATCCTAAATCCTTGAGCTTTGTGATACATGCAAGCTATAGAAGTTTCAGAAATTACAAAAAATAACAGAAGTTCCCCTTTCGCAGCATGCGAACTCTTTTCCCCAAAAAGCTACCCAAAAAACAAAAATTAACCTATAAATAGCCCCTTTTCAGTTTGGATCCAAAAATAACATTCGAGATAATATTTTTGGTGGTTTGGTGCCAAAAAGTACAATTTGAAATTCAAAACCTAAGTCCTAATTTGAAAATTGGCAATTTTTCAAAAATCGGCCAACTTCCGAAAGCCATAACTTTTGATCCGGGACTCCGTTTTTCAAACCGTTTGCACCGTTGGAAAGGTATCGGAGTGAATAACACGCTAAGAACCTGCTCTTCTAGTTCTGAAAAAAATTGGGCCTGTACGGAGCCGTTTAGTGCCTCAAACTAGACTCTAAAGGTTTTTCAAGGCAAAAAGCAGAAACTAGAACTTGAATAACTTTCAAACCGTGAATGATCTTGACTTGATTCTTTCACCAAAGTGCTTATTTTTCCGTCCTAAAACTTCCCATAAATTTTTGTCTTCCCACGCCTTCAAATTCACACCTGCTAAAAATAGTAGTTGAGCATAAAAGCGAAAAAGTAGTTCTGAAAGTTGGAAACTCTTATTCGATGAAAAGGGTATCCAGAAATGCAAAAACATCTACAAAAAGCAAACAAAAGGAACATAAATGGAAAGCATATTTTTGGGTGATGCAAGATTTCCCTCACACCACTAGATGCTCCTGCATAAGTATGCAAGGGATACTCATAAGTTGAAGGTAGAGACTTTGAAGAGACATTTGCCCTGGTGGAAAGAATGGAGGCCATTCATATTTTTTTGTCATTTTCTACCCACAAGGATTTCAAGGTATATCAGATGGATGTCAAGTCTGCATTTTTCAATGGAGAACTAGAAGAAGAGGTGTACATGGAACAACCTGAAGGACTTTAGTTATCAAACAAACCAAATATGGCGTGTAAGTTGAAAAATGCATCGTATGGACTAAAACAAGCTCCCAAAGCTTAGTATGCTAGATTGGACAAATATTTGACACAACAAAAGTTTAATAAGGGCTCTACAGACATCAATCTTTATTTCAAGATGGAAGGAAACAAAATGTTGATAGTGGTAGTATATGTTGATGATATCATCTTTGGAGGAAATGAAGGTATGTGTAAGAGATTTGCTGAGGAAATGCAAAAATAATTTGAAATGTCCATGATTGGTGAGTTGAATTTCTTTCTTGGACTACAAGTAAATCAAATTGATAAGGGGATGTTTATTTCACAATCAAAATATGTCAAAGAGTTGTTAATTTTTTTTGGAATGGATGACTCCAAACTAGTTAGTACTCCTATGGTGATAGGGCGTAAGCTGCATAAAGATGATGAATCCACTAAAGTTGATCAGAGCAAGTACAAATCTATGATTGGTGGATTGTTGTATCTTACTACTACCAAACTGGACAGCATGCATGCAATATGCTTAGTGGCCAGATTTTCAGCAAAACCTAAAGAAGCACATGTTACAGCCATGAAGAGGATATTCAAATATCTTAAAGGCAATTTGGACTATGGCTTGTGGTATCCTAAGGATATGGATTTCACCTTGAGTGCTTTCACCGATGTAGATTGGGTTGGTTGTATGGATGACCGGAAGAGTACCAGTGGAGGTTCTTTCTTTCTTTGTGGAAGATTGGTTTCATGGTAAGTAAGAAACAAGATTTGGTTTCTTTATCCACTACAAAAGGAGAGTATATTGCTGCAACATTTTGTTGCACATAGGTTTTGTGGATGAAGTAAACACTAAAGGATATTGGAGTAATATGTGATAAGCCTATACCTATCTTCTTTGATAATACAAGTGCTATAAAAATTTCAAATAATCTGGTAATGTATTCAAGAACAAAACATATATCTATTAGATATCATTTCTTGAGAGAAAAAGTATTGGAGAATGAAGTCAGGCTGGAGTATGTGTCTACAAAGGATCGGAATGTAGATATATTTACTAAGGCTCTTCCAAAGGATACTTTTGAGTATCTCAAGGAGAAGTTGGGGGTTATTGTCCCTCTGAACTAGGTGCACATGGAGGTGCATCATTCTAGTGGATCCATAGATTATTCATTTATATGGATTGATGGATGGGTCTACTCCGCAGGGGGAGTAGAAAGTTTCATTGTTGTAGTATGAGTTGTATGGGTGCACTCCTAAGGGGGAGTGATCAGAGCTTTCGATCTTTTCCATTGATGTCAAAGGCGGAGAGAGAGTCATGTGAAAAATAGTAGAAGAGGAAGAGAAGGTATTTTCCCAAAATATTGAGAATACAGGAATGTTGTGGAGGTTGTGTAATTTAGAAAATAAAGGAGAGTGTTGTCTTTGATGATTTTTCACATCATGTGTTGCCATCAATGAAAAAGGGGAGATTGTTGCAAGTATGAGCAAGTTTGGTGGTGTTGTCATTAATTTTTTCATTGATGTCAACACACTACAGGATGTTATAGATTGTGCATGTATAGTTGAGATGTTGTTGAGATGTTGTGAGTACATGGAGCTATCTTTATGATGTTATAGATATGTTGATATGATGGGTTACCAAGTGCTTTTGAGAAAATTAATAAAGAGTGAAGTAAGAGTTTTGTATGTGTTTAGAATGTGCTTGGGTATGTGCTCCACATTTCTTTTGTGTTGATCTTATTCTTGTGTGGATATGTTAAAAGGGTTGTTTATGGGCATCTATTGGTGACATCTCCTAGTTTGACAGAGCTATTTGTCTATGGACTGAGAGAAATGCCTCTACTCTACAGTCCTCCACTGATTTGTTTCAGGTCTTGTGAATCTGGAATATGTCTTGTAATGGTGTTCTCTATGTTTTGGCAAAGATGTTTGTGATCTAGTGCTCTAGAAGATGAGTTTCAATATTATTGTGTGTATTTGTACTATCTAGATGGACTGGTGAGAAGTGTTTAGGGTTTAAAGGTTGTTGTAGATGATGCAGGTGTATCTAAAGGTATATGATATGTGTTCTAATGCATGATGAAATGTGTTACATCATTTGTATATTATATTCTTGTTTGGAAGCATGTACTTCAATATTCATTTGTGTTTTATTAGGTTTGGCTGACTTGGTGTTTACACTTCAAACAAAGGATTAAAAATTAATTGAGGAAGCATGTGATTGATTTGAGAGATTGTTTTGGGTTGTATTTAAGTATTGGTGTGGCCCACTCTCATTCCTTTCCACCATGGGAATGTTGAGTTGCTGACCTAATTTGAATTTATGAAATGAAGTGTATGTAGCTGACCTTGGAGAAGTTTCTAAGGTTGAAGAGGGTCTAAATGAAAGTCAAGATGTTGCAAATAAGAAGAGATATTGAATCAAGAAGAAAAGCAGAGTTATGCAAAAGTGAATTGAGGCAGCAATACTTTAATGTGCTAGATTCCTGAAAGCAATGAGCTGACAGTGTCTACAATTCTTCTAATCAAGGTTGTGAATGTGTGTAACCTGTTGTGGTGGATCTTTACTATAATATTTTGTATCTATAGGTAGTGAGCCTCCCTATTGGATAGTGAGTCTTTTATGTAGGCAGTGAGCCCTTGGTAATGAGCCTTTGTATCTAGGCAGTGAGCCCTTGGCAATGAGCCTCTTGTATTCAATTTTTCTATTACTTTATATTGTGATTTAATCCTCGTCATGGTTTTTCCCTCATTGGTTTTTCCAAATAAATCTAGTGTTTCCTGTGTTGATATTGCTTTCTATTATCTACATTTTATGTTCATACTTAATAATAGAATTAAGTGGATAAGAAATTGATAAGTGTTTGAGATTTGAATTTGAGCTTGGTGACAACTAATTCACCCCCCCTCTCAATTGTCTTAGGCCTTTTAACATCAATTATATGAGGAATTATCAAGGATTCCTTGTTACTCTAATAGGTTCTAACATTTTTTCTTAGCACCATCAAGTCTTTTATTTGGAGGTACATACACAAGCACCATTTTTTGTAAGTACTCAAAATTTAGAGGTTAAGGTTGTATAAAAATTTCAAGGTCATATTGAATGGTCAAGTCCACTTCGGTCACCTTGATTTATACCTCAATAGAATTTTAATTTTCATAGAGCATGTATTCATCACAATCTTCTATATCTAAATTTAATTCTAGATTATGAGTATCTACCTTATACTATAGTAAAGCTAGTCTCCCTTTCTTTGAAATACATGTATGCATTTATTTCAATTATTTCATTTATATTTTTCCACTTCCTAACCAAGATCACTCCTTATGCTACTATGGTTTATGATAAGGATGCTTATTTTATTGTGGTAATTTATCTCTTACCTCAATCTTCCATTTGTTTAATACATCTAGTAGTTGTATGTTGTGTGATTCTTCTCTGTACTCTTTACCTATTCATGATGATATTTTAGTTTCTATTACAATAAATTACCTATTGATGATGCTTTACTTTAGATTATGAAAAACACATTTTGATGATGTTTCTTTGTGTGATGATATGTCATTCATTATTTCCATGTTGTGTTTAGTTATTTATCCCTTATACTGATTATGATTCATGTGATACTAATGTTATAGTTAATGATGATAACAAATTTTTTATTGTTTCTTGATGATTTATCTAATGATGAGCTTAGTTGGGATTATTAACTTGATGGAAATGTTTTATATGATTTTATTTTATATCATGATGATGTGGTTCATATTCCTTATAATTATTATATTATTAAATGGGTATGTGCACCAAGATGGGGGACCAAAAAGTGGCCACAAACCAATTTGAAGAAAAATATAGCACAAAAAAAGCATGTTATAATGTGCTAGAATTATGGATTTGGATGACTCAAAAATTTTGAGCCATAATACACTTACATTATTTTTCATAAAAAAAAAAATACTCTTTTTAAATTTATAATGCATGCACGTGATACACACATGCATTTCATTTAAACTTGCTTTGGAATCCCACCTTTATGCTTTAATTTGGCTTGAATATTTGAGCCAAAGGGTTGGGCCTACATGTAAGGTTCCCAAAGAAATGTTTTGCATAAATAATGAAAGAAAAAGTAAATTCCAAGTGTGTTATCCATCAAGCTGTCATTTTAAGATATATTTTTTTTTTAAACAAAGAGCATGAAGCCCATATATATAAGATTTACAATGTACATTGCAATAGTATCTTCATTGAAGGCTTTTTTATAGCTAGATGAAACAATTAGCCATAAAAATTTATACAAAATATCTTATTTCGGAGCCTCTTTGATAGCCAGAACAACACCCTAAAATCCTATTATATCTAGTGAAGACCCAACAAGCATTTTCAAAAAAAACAAGCACTGGTAATAGAGCTATTCTTCCATTTGATCTGTAGGAATATTTTCACCTTGACACACATGCAACAAGAGGCACAAAATTCAGGTTAGGAAGAATTGGAAATTGATAAAAGATGTTACTTACATTGTCATTAACAACTCTTGGAGGTGGCTCCTGGTGTTCATGTGAAAGGAGAACAAGAACATCCTAAACCCTCCTTGCAAATTTATCAGAAAATTCTTCATCCATCATAGCTACAAAACATTCCAGAGCTTGGTTCAAATGGCGCATGGAATGAGTGGCCACAATACCACAATACCATCAAGATCTCTCCAACCTTTTTGTGTAATTTTTATACATTTTAAATACATTAATGTTTTAATCTTCAATATATTTTTCTAGTGTCCCTTTTTACCAAAATTATATGTATAATAATTTTGGTTTCATTTTTATGTATTCGTCCAAATTTTAAACAAATTACATTTTTACATTCTAGACTCTATTCTATACACATTCAAAAAATATTAAATTTTGATTAGTTTTCAAAAATAAAGGGGGGGAGAATGCTCAATTTTTTATTTTTTTATTATGTGTCCACTTTAAAATTAGTAAAAAAATAGTCACAAATTACATGAAGTTAATTAATTTTCCACCAAAAAAAATATAAAATACTTTTTAAAAGTCAACATTTTAGGGGGGGCACACTAGATGTTATTTTATATTTTTCTAACAAAAATAGGACCACTTTGTGTTCTCCCCCTATTTGAAACTCTTAATTTCCACCGTTTAAAAAAAAAGTTGTTTAGAAACTAGATTTTGAGAATTTTGGATGTTCATAATAATTAACTATTCTATATTTTTTGGGAATCATATACTCATCCTACTATTTTTACATACACCCAATTTTAGGCATGAAAATATTATTTCTAAACTAGGGATTAAGGTACAATATAGAGGTGTGTGCATAAATATGAGGGACTAAAAAGTGTCTATAAAAGAAAAAATATGATAACATGCCCATGTTGTAGGTGTGATAAATAAAATAAAATCAAAGGCCAAGCTCATATCAACCCAAGCTCATTTCTCTACAATTCTCAAATGTGATAGATGAATAATGTGAGAAAATTTATCAACCATTCAAGTGGATTCAACCCAACATGATGCCACAATGAAATTCATAAGGTTGAAAAGGTAGGATTTATATAAAAGGAAACAATTAAAAACATGGTCATGCTTTAGGTGTGATAGAATAAAATAAGTCAAAGACCAAGCTCATTTTAGCCCAACCTCATTTCTCTACAATGCCCAAATGTGATAGAGGAATAGTGTGAGAAAAATTATAAACCATTCAAGTAGGTTCAACCCAACATGATGCTGCAATGACATCCATGAGGTTTAAAAGGTAATATTTCTATGTTTTTGGTGGTTTAAACTAAAATGGAATTTATTTTTCAATACATTTTAATTTTTAGAAATTGAAAATCCTTCAACAACCTTAAATCCTAATTCACTTAACCATCTACAAAAGAAAAATATCACTAAAGATAAGGAACAATATAACCCTCCTGAAACTCCATTTATTTCTTGTCATTATTATGAAACACAAGAAAACTTGTTAAGTCAAATTGAAACCAACAAAAATAAATCCAAAATTTGGTTGATGCATTAAAAATATACAAATGCAACTAGTTTAGATCATATAACCCCCACCACATATTTATAAATAAAATAAAATCAAAGGCCAAGTTGTATAAATAAGTGATAGAAAATAAAATTTTAAAATCCAATTTGTGTGCACTGTTTGTTGATCTAAGAACCTTTGCACCCTTGTATATAAGTTGCAAGAGATTCTCTATTCATTGGTACCAACACCTAGGAATAAGGGATCATTTTGGGATAGGTGGTGGTGAATGGGTTTTTACCATTCTCCATGCAAAAATAATGGGGTCACATAATATTTCTTGAGGAAAATCTATTGTGAGTTTATCCTCAATAAGATTTTAAATTATTTTGATATGCACAAATTATAGGCAAAGGTTTTGCACATGATAGGGAGGGGACATGTCATATCTGTTGACGATGATTTTACTCACAGCAACAAGGTGAATAAATTATTTACAGATAAACCACAAAGAGCCTATCATTCTTGAAAGATATGGAACAAAGACAATCTAAAATGGGATTCTACTTTAACAGGAAAAAGATTGGCTTCAGTTCAATCCCAAGTCTCCGATAATCAAGTCTTGATTGTACTACATTCACTCTCCTATATAATGTGATATTGTTGTTAATCTCAAAGGGAATATGGTTGTTTAGAATCATATGTATTAGATACTGAGTTTTCAATTGGAACTTAAGAATAAATATCATGAAATCAGAAGATTTGAAATAAAATTTCATGAACATCAACAATTTTTGTGTTATCACTTAAGTAGATTTAGCATTAAGCATTTAGCAATTTTATAGGAAATTAAATATTTTCAACAAATTTTCATCCATCCATTTATTTTTTGGAACATTTTCAAGGAATTTAAACATTTATTCTAAAATAAAGCATGAAAATACTAAAAATTAAAATTTTCTCCCAATTATTCTCCATGCATGCCCCAAAGAATTAACTAAAATAGAGCAAACCGCTTTATACTTCACCAGATTACTTCATAGCTACATATAAAATGGTGTGAGATTTTAAAGAGAGGAGTTTTAGTTTGGACACCGAGTAGGTTGTGTATGCACCCTTAAATGGTGCAACATAGAGTCTTGTTCAGCTGAACTAAAAAAACTAGCCACAAAAGATTCATGAGATAGGTAGCTATCTAATTGGCTATGATATTAATCATGTCTAAGTGCATACAAAGTTTTATGTCAAAATGATTCAAAAAACAGGAAAAAATAACAAAACTCAAAGAAGTTTTAGCTCTTCCAACATCCAAAAATTATGAACTTAACTAAAAAAGAAAGATCCTTTGGCCTTTTATAGAACACAAGGTACAAAAAGGATAAGACAAATACATGAGTGGAAATCCAAGGGACCAATCATATCAAGGCATGTGGAATGTAGTGACTTATAGGAGAATTGCAATCAAATTCAACGAAAGTCAACTCCAATTACACATTGAAGCTCTTTGGGTTTTAATATTTAATCATCAAGGTTCCTTCTTGGAACCAAACAAATTTGCTCAAACCAAATGTAGGAACTTCCCGCGAAGTCAGAGTGATCAAGTGGAATTTTCACCCCTACACTTCAGTTTCTTCCTCAATTTGAACATTTCAGGAATGAGCCACCCCCATAATAGGTACACTTCTTTATTGCATGCTTGAACTCCAGTGTCCTGAGATTCTGGTATCTAGCACATCTTTGCAATGAACTCTATTCCAGCATGAGATTTTAAAGTGCATCATTGAACCTGGAAACATCATCAGATTTGTTTGCAAATACAATTTTCCTGACCATCCATACTTGAACTTCACATCACAATCTGCATCTTCTGCAATCACAAATTCCACAAATTAAATCCCTTTTAAAGAAAAACATTTATAAAAATCTCATGTAAATAAAACCATTATTCAAATGTTAGTACATAAATCCCATAAATAACACACTTTCTAGTATATCATAAATCCTTGCATGATTATTCTCTACATATACCAGATTATTGGACTATTGGAATCATTGGATGACCTTAAAATTTCAAAAAAAAAAAAATCAATTCACATTATTTCTTGGTACCTGGTACTTTGTATTCATCTTTACCCATGAACTTTCCCCAAACTTTGATTTTACCGAAACTTCCTTTTTACCGGACTATACATATTAGACCTGAACACTCTATTTAGTATTTGCACCACCTTCTTCCTTTCAAATGTTTTTGATTTCCGGTATTCGATATCTGAAAACACTTGCATTACGAAGTATTCTTTGATAAAAGATTTCTCTTTACTTTTTCACTTACAGTGATCTTTTCAACTTTCTAGCTCATGCCATAAGAGTTATTCCTTTTCACTTGTGTCCCCAAGTCTTATAGTCTTGGGGTGTGTTGTGAGAACACACAACAACTTGCAACCAATAAAACCAAATTTAAACCAAACTTGACCTTAAATCACCAGTCGTAAATTATAATTTATACATATTTTAAAGCAATAACTTTCACCTTCACCTAGATTCTGGCATAAAAAAAAGTAAAACTTCACCGGAAACATCTGTGTGTGCTCCAATTAATTCCTGTTTCTGGAACTTAGTGAAAAGAATCAGTTCATTGACATTGAACTACATAATATGGCAATCCTCCAAAGCCAACTAGGGATAGAACCTTGCTGCCAGTCAAGCGTCCATAGCCCCAACAAGGTTATCTCTATAATTCCCCCCAAACATAGCTCTACTACTAGCCAGGAATCTATAGCCCCGGTAGAGTTATTTGGATAGGCTAAAGAGTTGATTTCTCTTTTTTTTTAGATATTGCAATAATAGCTCATTTGTCTTTTGATATTTCAATGATAGCTCATTTTTCTTTTGATATTTCAATGATAGCTCATTTTTCAATTTGCAAGAAATGAAGCTTGCTATTAGGTTGGGAATTATTGATGTAGAGGGTATGGGACTTTGAAGGAAACACAATGATTCTCAAGAACTCCAAAGATACACTCTTAAACCCCGTTCTAGGCACCCAGATGGAGACAACGCCTAAATGGTTTACTTAAGACTCCAATCCTTCTCCTATGGTTCCAAAATCTAGGAATGCTCTTAAGGAACACAAATAATCTTGTCTTAAACATTTACAAAGCCCCAAACCTCTGTCCTACACAAAATCCACTTTTCACCATGACTAGGCTTCTAGCCCAACTAGCCCTCTAGCAATGGTTTTTTTGAATTTTCACTCAACTTCCCCAAAGGAATCTCCAATATTATGATTGATTAAGTTGTGCTTTATGATTCTAAAAAAAATATCAAATCCCTAATGGCACTTGTTTCAGAACAACCTTTCCAAAATCTGTTGTTTCCTTAATTTTAAGGCCTAATTAGCCCTCTTTTTCAAAGAAACCCCTCTCTAATCTTAACTCCAGATTATAATACTTTCAAAAATATCTTAAAATGTTCCCAAACCAAGGATTTTCAAGTTTTTAGGCGCCTATGACACCCTTGACACCCTCAAACACAAAACCCTCACTAAATTGCTCCAAAACTAAGGCCTCTTGAAAATTAGCTTTCCCAACACTTCCAGAACCTTCTCTTTAACTTTTCACCATTAGATCAACATATTTAAACACCTTAAACTCAAAAATATACCCCTCATTAAGGCAGATCTCCTGCTGCTACACCTTAGCCTCCATTTTCATGCACTTTTCCTTGCTAAAACTCGGTGTACACCCAAGAATCACTCCTTCCTGCACAATAACTTGTTAGATCTGTATAATACAGGTTAGATATGATCCATTTCAAAAGTTTTCAGTCACACTCTCCCATGAAATGGATCATTTATTCATGAAGACTCTCAAAACTAGTGAAAAATATGCACTTTTTGAGGACAGTCAGCAATATAACACAAGAAACCGATTCCCAACATTATTCAGGTCATTAAAAAGGTTAAATTCATGTAAATAAAAGTTCTTAAACCATCCAAATGAGCATGACACCAAAAGGAATCAGAGATTCATCAAAAAAACTCAAGAAAATGCAAAAAGATTGAAGTTTTTATTGATTTTTTGTAGCAGTTCGTACAACACTTACAATATCAGCCAACAGCCCGTACAAATGACTTTTCCAATCTTAAAAACCCTTTCTCCAACTGTCCCAACCAATTAGAGGTGGTTTGATTACATTAAAGTTGCTAAAACATCAAAAACACACTTTCCCTCCCAAAGTTGGAATTTGAAAATTTGAATTTTCCAACTCTTATTTTATTGATTCCTACAACCTAAAAACTATTGAATCTTTAACATCCAACCTTATTTGACATAATTAAATCATTTTATACCTCTCTAAATCCATAGGACACTATTGGTCCATTTACAATCATTTTTGGTCCTATGGTCCTTATCAGGACCCTTAAGACTTTTGATCTTCCAATTACTCTCATCCATGCCAAATGCCATTATAGGCTTCAATATGTCATAATTGATGTTCTAAGATCCTTGATAGGTCTTCGAGACCCCTGCAACCTCCTGACCTCTCAGATGATCCTTAAGGAGCTTGGGTGATCCTACACCATTCTCCCCAAGAAAGAAAGAGTTCTTGCCCCAAGAAGTATTCAATTGGTTGCCACTACATTTCTCCTTGTTCCTATATGTTTTCACCTTCAAAGTACAGGGCATGTAATCTTCCAAAGTCACCTTCTTCCTCTTCTGCCAACCTGCACTCATGTCACTCAACATGTTAGTGTCAAACCTGTGTTTTTTTTTTTTTGCTGCTTGAACGTAGTCTGTCCTTATACCCTGTTCCTGCCCTTACTCCACTGATCCCTTTGCAAAGAAACACCACCATTATTACCTGCAACAATAGGGCATTCAATACTTCCAATCTTAATACTATCCAAGTCCCAAAGACTCTGATTTTTAGGACTATATCCTTCATAGCTCTGCTGCAACTCATCATTCCTCTTCCAACCAGTATCTTCCTCTGTCTTACCCTGCACTTTAACCTACAAATTCTTCTCAAAATAGATCACAAAACTCTCATTAGATTGCTCCAAAGGAAAAGGAACCAACTTATATCTACTATCTCCTTTATGCACCAAATAGGTATTATGGAATCCATCATGCACTGTCCTCCTAGTATACTGCCATGGTCTCCCTAAAATGATATGACCACAAGTCATTGGAATGACATCACAAAGCACCCTGTCATGATAAGATCCAATTTAAAAATCCACAAAATCTCTCTTACCAATCTCTACATGCTACATTTGAGTTACCCAAGTGGCCTTGTAGGGAGTAGGATGATCAAAAGTTTCAATTCCCAACTTGGCTACCATATCAGTTGAAACTAAATTGTTGTGTGACCCTGAATCTATGAGTAATCTGCATATTTTACCATGACTGAGACAATTAGTCTTAAAGATAGTTACCTTTCGCTCTTTATGAAGTCTTTCTCCTTGCTTGATCATAAGAAACTCACCATCAATCACAGGGTTTGCCATAAATGTTTTTGGTTCCTCCTTCTTGTCTTCTTCTTCTTGTACCAAATTAGCTCTCCTTTCTCTACCCTTATCAGCTTGTTCCCATTTAGGACACTTGAAGGAAGGATGCCCTGGTTCATTGCAATTGAAACACCTACCTGTGAATGCGCCTCTACCTTGCCCAAATCTGCCTCCTCCTCTAGGAGTGTATCCTCCTCTTTGATCAGAAAACACCTCTTTGCCTTTGTCATTGTTGCTCTTGTCATTGCTGCCTTGTCCTTGTTCTCTATTACCTCTGCCTCTGCTTGAACTACCTCCTCTTCCACCATTGCTTGACCTCTCTTGTTTCCTTTTCACCTTTTCCTCTACTCTAATGGCCAATTGAAAGCATTCTCCTAATGTCCTTGGTAATTGCAAACCAATCTCATCTTGTAGATTATACCTCAAGCCATTGATATACCTGGCTACTTTCTCATCTTCTTCCTCATAACCTCCTCTAATACTAAGCTTGTGAAATTGCTCAGTATAGGACATAACATCCAAGTCCTTTTGCTTTAAATTTTGCCTCATTCTCTTCACATGAATTGTGTAATCAGATGGTAGGAATTTCTCCTTGACCAAACTCTTCATCCTAGCCCATGTAGAAACTTTTTCCAATCCTCTAGCCATCCTATCATTCTGAAAACTAGTCCACCATGTCAATGTTGTACCTCTCAACTTGAATTTGGAAAACTTAACCTTCCTCTCTTCATCCATCTCCTCAAACTCAAAATAGTTCTCTAAGGCATCAAGCCATCCTAACACCTCCTCACTATCCATCTTCCCTTGATAGATAGGAAAATCTATGTGACTCTTTCCTCCATGACCTTGTATTGCCTTCAACAACCTCACTAACCTCATTTCTTCAGGGTCTTCTATCTCACTTGCAGGTGGTTCTTTATTTTCCCTCACATGCTCTTCATCTTCATCATTATCCTCTTGGTTTTCTTGTTCATCTCTTCTATTTCTCTCAAGGTTGTTTATCCTTGCTTGCATAGTATCTCTCTCCCTTCTCCATTTCCTTTCTTCCCTTGCTCTGGCTTGCTCTCTTGCTGCTTCTTGTTCTCTTCTTTCTCTCCTTTCCCTTTCCAAGGTTTCCCTTAACTCCAACTCTCTTGCTAGTTGATTTTTAGGTGCCATTGTTGTTTCTTCAATCCCTAAAGGACCTAATCACCGCTCTGATACCACTCTGATGCAAAGGGTATGGGAATTTGAAGGAAACACATTGATTCTCAAGAACTCCACACCCAGATGGAGACAACGCCTAAATGGTTTACTTAAGACTCCAATCCTTCTCCTATGGTTCCAAAATCTAGGAATTCTCTTAAGGAACACAAATAAGCTTTCCTTAAACATTTACAAATCCCCAAACCTCTATCCTATACAAAATCCACTTTTCACCATGACTAGGCTTCTAGCCCAACTAACCCTCTTGCAATGGTTTTTTTGAACTTTCACTCAACTTCCCCAAAGGACTCTCCAATATAATGATTGATTAATATGTGGTTTATGATGCTAAACAACATATCAAATTGCTTATGGCACTTGTTTCAGAATAACCTTTCCAAAATCTGTTGTTTCCTCAATTTTAAGGCCTAATTAGCCCTCCTTTTCAAAGCAACCCCTCTCTAATCTTAACTCCAGATTATAATACTTTCAACAATATCTTAAAATGTTCCCAAACCAAGGATTTTCAAGTTTTTAGGTGCCTATGACACCCTTGACACCCTCAAACACAAAACCCTCACTAAATTGCTCCAAAACTAAGGCCTCTTGAAAATTAGCTTTCCCAACACTTCCAGAACCTTCTCTTTAACTTTTCACCATTAGATCAACATATGTAAACACCTTAAACTCAAAAATATACCCCTCATTAAGGCAGATCTCCTGCTGCTACACCTTAGCCTCCATTTTCATGCACTTTTCCTTGCTAAAACTCGGTGTACACCCAAGAATCACTCTTTCCTGAACAATAACTTGTTAGATATGTATAATATAGGTTAGATATGATCCATTTCACAAATTTTCAGTCACACTCTCCCATGAAATGGATCATTTATTCATGAAGACTCAAAACTAGTAAAAAATATGCACTTTTTGAGGACTGTCAACAATATAACACAAGAAACCGATTGCCAACATTATTCAGGTCATTCAAAAGGTTAAATTCATGTAAATACAAGTTCTTAAACCATCCAAATGAGAATGACACCAAAATGAATCAGAGATTCATCAAAAAAACTCAAGAAAATGCAAAAAGATTAAAGTTTTTATTGATTTTTTGTAGCAGTCCGTACAACACTTACAATATCAGCCAATAGCTAGTAAAAATTACTTTTCCAATCTTAAAAACCCTTTCCCCAACTGTCCCAACCGATTAGAGGTGGTTTGATTACATTAAAGTTGCTAAAACATCAAAAACACACTTTCCCGCCCAAAGTTGGATTTGAAAATTTGAAGTTTCCAACTCTTATTTTATTGATTCCTACAACCTAAAAACTATTGAATCTTTAACATCCAACCTTATTTGATATAATTAAATCATTTTATACCTCTCTAAACCCCTAGGACACTATTGGTCCATTTACAATCATTTTTGGTCCTATGGTCCTTATCAGGACCCTTAGGAATTTTGATCTTCCAATTACTCTCATCCATGCCAAATGCCATTATAGGCTTCAATATGTCATAATTGATGTTCTGAGATCCTTGATAGGTCTTCAAGACCCCTACAACCTCCTGACCTCTCAGGTGATCCTTAAGGAGCTTGGGTGCTCCTACACCAATTATAGTGGTAGCGAAGGTTACCTTTTGATTTTTCATTCAATGAAAATCCCTTCATCAATTCACCATTTCCAAAAATTCATTTAATAATTCCTTGTTGATGTGTATTTCCAGCTAAATTTTACTACTTTATGCCAAATCCTAGCTAACTGTGACTCACTATGTGTTAAAAAATATGCATAAATTAAAATTTAGCAACAAAAAATTTAATCACCAAATTTAAATCTAAATTTATAAACTTCTGATTAAATTTTATGGCAACTTCTAAATAACCTGCTAGCACTCCCAATTTGATGGCATTGCACCTCATTAATGGATTGGAAATGTCATGATTACATTAAAGCATGATCACATTATTCTACATTAAATTCGCATGCCTTATTTCGCACGTATTATTCCTTTCAACTTACCATTTCTACTCCACACACAAGCATCTCCATAACTAATAAAACTCAGAAAAATAATATGAAATGACCATCCTTTACTTTGAAATCTTCAACTTGCTTGATTCACAATCTTCGTACTGCTCAAATTTGAAGCAATTTATCACCAACTATGTGCAAAGAATTAATTTGATTTAGCATTCTGCTCTAAATTGTCTAATTGTCACCTTGCTTATGATTTTCAAGACTTCACTCAAGGAAACTATGTACCATAACTTCCTCACGACTTTCTATAACTTTTTCCTTTCTTCTTGAATTATCCACACTTCTTTTTTTAGCTTCCTTCTCTTTTTCTGCATTTTTGCTTTATTTGTTCTCTCTTGATTCTAGGACATGGATACTCCAATTTTCTTAAGTTTATCTCACCGCCAGAATGTTTTCCTAGGAAGTATCACACCCAAAGGCTTGAAAATGTTTTCTTCATTCAAAATTCTAGTTTCACTATACCAAATTTGTGCTTAGTTCTTGGGGAAAAGTATGTTGAATCTAGCCACTACTTTCGCTTTTACTCTAACATGGCTTCTCATTTTGTAGCATCTCTTATGGATATTGGGTTACTGTTGAAGATGTTCGCTTGGCTACCAATTTGATAATAAGGCCTAAATATTTGGAGAATATGGATACTATTTTGTTTGTTGCTCACCTGACCATCAGAATCCCTTCCATGGATGATATTCCTCGGTTCTTGGAACACGAGGAAGTGGTTCCACTCTGGCCTTTCCTCACTAACCTCCATATTCATGACTTTGAAGTTCACCGGGAACTCACCTATATAGGGTGTTTAGCCCTAATAGATGAGGCATCCCATATCAACTGAATGACTACTACTACTACCTGCAGCTTTACTCACTCTTTTTGGCTTTTTGTGATATTTTTTGAAGCAAGAACATTTAATATCTCATGTATATACATGATATACGCATATATATATGGCTTTTAGTACATCTTAAAGTGTGTTTTATTGTATATGGTTTTATCATTTTGCATTTCACAGTTCAATTTTACAAATATTTGAATTAACTTTCATGTGTAAGATAAGTTAAGCAGAATTTTCTAATGCAAAGGCCAAACAAAAAAGAAAAGAAACAAAAGAAATAAAACACAACAAACCCTACAAAAAGAAAACTAACCCTAACTAACCAAATTTCTAATCTAACAAGCGATTAACCTTAACAAAAAAACTTATTTTAATTTTTAATACTATTTCCATTGTTGTTTTGATATGAATTACAAGTTTATCCTTAAATTCATTCAGAAAATTTTTAACCACTCTACTATAACAATGAAATATTCTAAATTTTCTACATTTAATAATCATAAATTCAAAGGTGTACTTACCAATGAATTGGCTCATATGTATGAAAACAACCTCATTAAAGGTCGATTGCACACACTTTTTCTGATGCGACCATACTCTACCTTCTTCTAGCCCTGGTTCATTTCCATGAACAATTGTGTCCATTTCTTAACTTTCTCCTCCTGAAATCTTTATTTCTTTGGTCCTACCTTCACTTTGCACTTTGTTAGACCAAGATGTATCACAATATAATCAGAGAGAGAAAAAGTCAAAGTTTGATACTCTATATCTTGCATAAAATCAGGGAAATCTCCTTTTTTAACTTGTGAATTTTCAACTTGGAGCAAATTACATGCTTCTCCCGCTCAATTTTCTTGCTCCTTTTCCTCATTTGTGTTTTCCACATATAAGGAGAATGATGACTCATCAATATTGTTTCCTCATTTCTGATGCGATGTCTCTGAATCTTGACATTCTCACCTACTTTCTTGACATTCTCGCCTATTTTCTTGCAAAATGTTAGGATTTTCTTTATAATAATTGTAGTTTTCAAACCATCTTGATGTATCAGTTAATTTTTTAATGTTTCCAATTCCACTAGGGTTAAAAAAATTTCTCACTAACGATTCTTTTCTTCTAGTAGTTAGAACTTCTTTTGTTAACGGAATCACTTTACACATGACCAAGCTTACCCTAGTTAAAAAAAATTCACTTGAGTTCACCATGATCAATTGTATCATGAATCCTACACTTGGTGACTCTACCAAAGGTGAATAAACTCAAAGGATATAGTCTTTGGTTAAATTTTTTCCAAAGTTTACGAAATTCCATACTGAAAAACTAGCTTGCACTCAATTTCATTATACAAGCTTCCTTCCAAAACTCAAAACTAATATAAAATTCAAATATACACCCTCCAATTCAAAGATAGGCCCTAAAATTCAAAGATGGCTCTCCTTCTAGTGCTAGTTCCTATTGACGATGATTTTACTCGCAGCAATTGGGAAAATAAATTCTTCATAGATAAACCACAAAGAGCCTACCCTTCTTGAAAGATACAAAACAAAGACAATCTAAAAGAGGATTCTTCTTTAATAGGAAAAAGATTGGCTTTGGTTCAATCCCAAGTCTTTGATAATCAGGTCTTGATTGTACTAGGTTCACTCTCGAGTATAATGTGATATTTCAGTTAATCTCAAAGAGAATATGGTTTTTTAGAATCATATGTATCAGATACTGAGTTTTCAATTGGAACTTAGGAACAAATATCATGAAATTGGAAGATTTGAAATAGTATTTCATGAACATAAAATAAAATTGTATTATCACTTAAGTAGATTTAGCATTGAGCATTCAACAATTTTATAGGAAATGAAATATTTTCAACAAATTTCCATCCATCCATTTATTTTTTAGAACATTTTCAAGGAATTTAAACATCTATTCTAAAATAAAGCATGAAAATACTGAAAATAAAAATTTTCTCCTGGTTATTCTCCATGCATGCCCCAAAGAATTAACTAAAACAGAGCAAACTGATTTATACTTCACCAGATTGCTTCACAACTACGTATAAAATGGTGCAAGCTTTTAAAGAGAGGGGTTTTAGATTGGACACTAAGTAGGTTTTGTATGCATCCTTAAACGGCGCAACACACAATCTTGTTTGGTTGAAATAACAAAACTGGCTACAAAAGATTCATGAGATAGGTAGCTATCTAATTGGATCTGATATTAATCAATGTCTACATGCATACAAAGTTTTATGCTAGAATGATTCAAAAAACAGGAAAAAAAATAGAACTCAAAGAAGTTTTAGCTCTTCTGATATCCAAAAATTATGAACTTAACTAAAAAGGAAAGATCCTCTGGCCTTTTATAAAAACACAAGGCATAGAAAGGATAATACAAATACATGAGAGGAAATCCAAGGGATCAATCATATTAAGGCACATGGAATGTAGTAACTTATAGGAGAATTACAATTGAAGTCAACAAAAGTCAACTCCAATTACACGTTGAATCTCTTCAAGTTTTAATCTTTAATCATCAGGGTTCCTTCTTGGAACCAAACAAATCTGCTCAAACAAAATGTAGGAATTCCCACAAAATCAAAGTGATCAGGTGGAATTCTCACCCCTACGCTTCAGGTTCTTCCTCGATTTAAACATTCCAGGAATGAGCCACCCCTGGAATAGGTACACTTCTTTGCCACATGCTTGAACTCTAGCGTCCCGGGATTCCGATATCTGGCACATCTTTGCAACAAACTCTATTCCAGCATGAGCTTTTAAAGTGCATCATTGAACCTGGAAACATCATCATATTTTTTCACAAATACAATTTTCCTAACCTTCCATACCCGAACTTTGCATAACAATTTGCATCTCCTACAATCACAAATTCCACACATTAAATCCCTTTTAAAGAAAAACATTTATAAACATCTCATGTAAATAAAACCATTATTCAAATGTTAGTATAAAAATCTCATAAGTAACATGCTTTCTAGCATATCACAAATCCTTGCATGATTATTCTCTACATATACCAGATTACTAGACTATCGGAATTATTGGATGACCTTAAGATTTCAAAAAATATATATTTCACTTCACATCGTTTCTCGGTACCCGATATTCATCTTTACCCATGAACTTTCCCCAAACTTCAGTTTTATTGGAACTTCCTTTTTACCGAACTCCACATATCGAACCAAAACACTCTATTTAGTATTTGCAACACCTTTTTCCTTTCAAACATTTTCGGTTTCTGATATTCAGTATCCGAAAAGACTTGCATTACGAAGTATTCTTTGATAAAAGATTTGTCTTTACTTTTTCACTTCCAATGATCTTTTCAACTTGCTAGCTTATTCCATAAGAGTTATTATTTTTCACTTGGGTCCCCAAGTCTTACATTCTTGGGGCATGTTGTGAGAACAAACAACAATACCCAGGACCAGGTACTAATACCCCTAGCTAGGCTAGAAATTTAGCATGTGATGGTCCCTTCCACTAGGATGAAGACTTTACATTTTATTGATTCTCTCACATAAACCTTATTACAACATAGTAGAAATTTTGCATAGGGTGACAAGGATGAGGCTCCTAGACATCAAGAATCACCTCACATTTGCTAAAATTTTGGATCTATTTGATGATGAAAAGGTGAATGTTGGACCTTCAACATTAGGACTTGGTGGTAGTGGTTGTATTTCAAATTTCACCAAGGTATTTTTTATTATTTTTAATCATTATGTATGTAAATAATGTTAGGTATATTTTGGTCAAACAATGTTGTTATATTTTAAATTGATTACATCAATTCATATTACTCTTGATATTCAGTGCATAATGGAAGTGGGCATTACTATAGCCATTTCTTCTTCAATTCCTTTGATAGAGGTATGAGCTAGTAATGCAATTTTTCTTTTGGTTCATATTTAATCCCACACAATTTAGTATAAATTAAAATTATATTAATTTTTATTCTAATGCTCTTCTTCATGTTTTTCATAGGGGGTTGCAACTCTATTTCATACATGCCTACCCCTTATATGTATGAATGCAAGTAGCAAATGGTTGAGGTGGTTTATTAGCTTGTAATAAGTGACTATTCACTTGTGTCATAGTATATTTCATTTTTTATATGTTAATGTGTATATCATTTGATTTTATCTATAGGTGGAGATCAAAAAAATTAGAGAGGAGATCTAGTCAATAGGTTAAAAAGAAACAACCATTGTTTGCTTCTCCACCTTCTTGAAAGATAAAGAGTCATCAACTCTTCCATGATATTCCATAATATTTTCTATTTTATGATATTTTATTATATACCTATATGGCTATGTTGAACATTTTTTTTTTTTCAATACTAACATACAACATTGCATTCCTATATGACTTTTTTGTACATACAATTTTGCTTTATAGATGTATAAAATTTTATGCATGTATGTATCTGTTGTACATACATTTTATTTTACTGATGTATAACATTGTGTAATTACATTATTTTTTTATAAATTCATTGTATTCATGAAATTATATACACTATATAGAATTTTCATGAAATTACCTTTATAATGATGGATCAATGGATTGATACTTTGATGTATGATTTTCCTCATTCTCATAATCATTAATTTTGAATCTTCAATTAGTTTCTATATTTTGAAACCCTCTTAGGTAGTTAGTTTGAAGTTAATATCCATCCATCTTCATTCCTAATAATAGGAATAAGATAAGTTAAAATGATGAGTATTAATCATGAATATCACAACCCTACCTAGAAATGTTAGTGGTCTTAGATTGTAACACCTAATTCTAGTTGATAGTATCTTGGAAAGGGATGATAAATTTTCATAATTATTGAGAGAAGGAACCCTTTTTTCTTTTACTAATGAAGTTTAGAAGAGAGTCCCATGGCTAAGCTAATACAATGATATCCTTATCATGATAGTCCTTTATTTCCTTGACTATCCTCTTGAATTCAACCTTCATAAGTTTTGGTGATTTTTATGATAATCATAATGATCTCTTACACATGTTTAATAATATAATCCTCTTGGTAAGATGATAATGAAATTAAACTCAAATTAATTCTTATATTTAGTGATTTTCCTTTCATGATAGTCATGTTGGATATTGATAGTCTTGACTATCTTTATGCCTCTTGTGACATTTTTTTATATCTTTATTGATATTATTTCCTTTACTAACACCATGTCTAATGATATTTCCACATCTAATATATTTTTGACAATATTTATAGATATTTGGAAACTAGGATAGCCTCATATATCTCTTTATGATAACATAAATATTATTCTCGATCACAAGATTTTATTGACTATTTTAGCATGAATTTTACATCTTTTTCTAATTCATAATATTATTATGTGATAGGTTTTGTATATAATTATGTGATTGAACTCTTTATGTTCTCATAAACCTCGTGTAGCATTGGAGATAGGATGACCAAACCATTTTTTATCAAAACTTTCATACTATCCTATAGCTAATTTTAAGACTATCAAACCCTTATGGTAGCATTATTTATGATTTTTGATTGTTAAAATTATACATTTTATCTCCTTTAAGTTAGTAATCTTCACTTTGGGCTAAGGAAACACAAGGATCTCATGAAAATCCATATTGGAAATTGATAACCTAGATGAGGATGGTGATAGGGCTACACAAAGTAGTTTATGATAGGAAAAATATAAGAGGATAGTCCTATTCATCCCATTTATGGCATTCCTATATTGTCCATTACTCCATATGTATGTATTTTATTTCATTTCATCAGCCTCTAGGAATTTTGTAGGGTTTAATGAGCCATCTCAAGGAAATTTGATATGCATATGTGCATTATTAGGTATGTGATAATCATGATAACATCAAGGGATGATTTTTGTCTTCCCAAGTTCATTATGCTCTTAAAATATTATCTCAATGGAATGTATCTTGGAAAGATGAAGCAACCTAAGGAATGAACTAAGGTCTCCACTAGAACTCATTGACTCATTCTAACATGTTGTAGTTAATTTAATCCCATAAGGTGCAAAAGAAAAATGTGTATTGGAACCTTTAAAATGCTTTGAAATGAGCCGTTTTTCAAGAATTAATTCATTGTTAGAATGGTCAAATGGTCCATAGTTGAAAAAATTAAGACATGGATATATAAAGGGTATTAGCATCCACATGTTGGTACAAACAAGACATTTTAGGTACCATAGATTGAGAGAATAGGCAAGAAAAATTTTAGAAATTTTTTACTCTTAGGGATCTTAAGAGACTATTTATATGCAATCTATCTTGGAAGGATTTGCAGACCTAGGAAATGAATCAAGGCCTTCAATCGAAATTACCAACCCACCTCGACATGCTAGCAAAATCAATTCAATCCAGTGAGGTGCAAAATAAAAGAATTCCTATTGACACCTTTCTATTGCTCTTAAATGAACCATTTTACAAAAATTAATTCATTGTTTTCCTAGTCATTTTTTTTATTTGACCAAAATTAATATAGTATACTATAGATGGAGTCGATATCTACTTGTAGGTATAAACAAGATATTCCCAGGTGCCACAAATTGAGATAAAAGGAAAGTGAAAGTTTGACAACATTTTTCTCTTAGTTCTCTTAAGAGATTGGATCCATGTAATATAGTCTATAAGTATTAAGAGATTTGGGTAATAAATTGAGGCCTCCAATAGTATCCACTAGCCTTCCCTAATGTGCTAGAATCATTGGTTTCGTCCAATGAGGTGTAGAAGAAAAAAATTCCTATTGGTACATTTACACTACTCTATAATGAGGCATTTTGCAAGAATGAATTTAATATTTTCATGGTAAAATGATTTTGAGTTGATAAAAAAAAAGAGAGGTTATTATGGATGAACCCCACATTCACCTATAGGTCAAGAAAAAAACATTCATAAGCTATGTGAACTCTAAGAATTGCTCCTTTAAAATTTGGTAGTTTTTTTCTCTCAAGTCCCTTAAGAGAATTTGTCAAAACCTTGAAGCCTTTAAGGATTGAGAGACCTAGAGAATAAAGCAAAGCCTCCCCAAGAATTCACTCACTCAACCCAGCATGTTGTTGTGGCTAGTTCACCCCATAAAGTGAAGAGTAAAAATATGGCTATCAAAACATTTATATGCTCTCAAATGAGGAATTTTAAAAGAATGCATTCGTTATTGACATGGTCAAATAATTTTTAGTTGAAAAAGCTAAGATAGGTTGTTTTGTAAGGACAAAAATCTACTTGTAGGTCTAGATATAACATTCCTAGGCCCCATAAATTTTGAGAACTACATCCAAGAGAGATAAAATAATTTTGTAAGAATGCTATAAAATTTATAGAGATTGATAGATGTGTATGATCTTGAGAATGCCAAGAAAGAAACTAGAAAGAGTAAAAAATGAAAAGCTTGATTCAAAATATAAGAAGAGGATGGAAGAGAAAGTTGTTGAGTCATTTCGAATCATTCTAAGCTATTTTCATTAGCTTTTGAAGGTGAAAAGTAGGAAAAATTCTTGAAAATAGCCACCAAAACAAAAATCATGACACTAATCAATGCATGAATGATAAGTGGAAAAATACTCAAAAATAGCTACCAAATGAAAATTGGCATAGCAAGCTAGCGCAACACAAGGATATTTATGTAATGAACTAGTGTCCAAATAATTTATACTAAAAAATGACAAGACACTAGAAAAACATAGAGCTAACATAGAGGTGATATCAAAAATTCACCAAAAGAAATCAAGACTAAGCATCATCTGAAAGAAAAATGCTAATGCAAGGGTTGAAATGAGCCTTAAAAAAACTAAGGGAATGGATGCAAGGGTATGAAATTTTGGCATTACTTTCATCCCCCACCTTGGTGGGATTATTGATGTAGTGTATGGGTGGAAACCTCCTCAAAATGACACACAAATGAACATCAGATCAAATTCAAAACAAATTTCAAAGAACTCATCAAAATTCATCCTTTGAGCATGCTTCCCTTGTAGCATAGGCAACCCGATTTGAGGGATTTTTCACTAATGTTTTCCAAAAAACTTGACAAAATAATTATGGATTAAGATACCCTTTTTCAATTTATACAAAATTTGTGAGATTCAACATCTACTCTTTTGGATCAGTATTGAGATACAATAACCCACCATTGCCCTAGGATAGTAAATTAGCCCTTTTTTTCCAAAGGAAGTACCTTTTAAATGTGTGATCTCCTCTCAAATACCAAAAATAGTCTTAATTCATGATGTAAAACCACATATTTCAAGGCTTATTTTCCACTCCAAGGATTTTGGTATGCTGCCCCAAGAAACCCTCCTTAATCTTACAAAAATCAAGAGTTTTGATATAAAACTCAACTCTAGTCCTCTCCCAATCAATCTGAGGCTCCAAGAACCTTTAAAATCATTTTCCCAAGGTCAAAAACCACTTACAAAGCCAACACAATTGTTATTTTATCAAAACCCTATCAAGATTGTTCATTTTTCACACAAAAATTGTCACTACCCAGCCTAGGGCATCACTCCTTTATCAGTTTATCAACCACTCTTGCCACTTAAAGCATGAAAAAATCTACCTAAGTATTTTACACACCAATCCACCAAGTTATAGTACCAAAACAGTGGGTGGATTGGTGGAAATCATCATATTTTCCTTACAAACCCTTGTTCATAATAAAAAAGGGCAATCCCTATGTCTTGGAGTTTGCTTCCACAAAACAATAGGTTAAGCCTCCAAATCAAAGAAAATATTGAAATAATTCATATACCTTTCATATCATAAAGGTTATTAGACCATGCCACACTTGTACGGTCTGTACCAGACCAAAAAACTCTAAAAAAATAGTGAGAATCACAAGATTTGTGTTGGAAACTTTGAAATGTTCCACCCAAAATGAATTCAACAACCCTCCATTTGGGCTTCCAAGATGTTATTATACATTTTAAAATTCTAACCAACTTCCCAAATGCCCCTAAATAACATTTGAATTATTGAACCTGTAAATTGCATTCTTTCTTGTCAATGTTGCTCTTGTCAACATTTTACAACTTTTGCATTTTTCTCCTAATTAACCTCCTAAGACACCAAAAACCTTCAAATACATATTATATGGTCTTTTATACCTTATTCATGAAGGAAAAATGAAAATAAAATCTATATTATACCCTATCCATCTACAAGACCTTACTTGTCATCATGACATTGATTGACAACTTCTCACATTTCATCATATTTTGCAACTTCCTCGTTGCTTGCTAATCAAAAGAATTCAAATAAACCTATTAGACCTTCAAGACTCCATTTTATTTCATCACAAGGTGTAGGTTCCCATGCACCATACACCCCCCATAAAAATACTCTTGTCCTAAGAGTTGTAGTGTGCTCCATGCCTCAACATTGTTGCTCCATGCATCTTCAGACCTATTGTCAGCTTCCTCCTTATTCCTAGATCAAAACTTGATGCCATCTTAGTCCTTAGACCTGCAAACAAACAATCATTAACCTTACCTTGTTCTATTTGCTTCTTGGTTTCATCTACACACTTGTAACTGCCCCTTATGCCTTTCCTATTGTTCTTTTCCCCCACTGCTATCAAACCTTTGTCTCTTTGTTCACACTACCTTCTTTTTGCTTCCATTAGACCTTTCATACTACCATCACCATGCATCCTCACATTATTGACCTTTTCAACCCCTACACTAGCAAAATCCACTTGCATTGCAACATTATTCATGTTAATAGGGCACACTATGGTCCCCACAATGAATTCTCCCTACCTCATGTACTTATCCATAGACCCCTCACCTGGTCTTACATGTTGCCTTGCACATTTGTCTCCATTCATCTTGCTTATATCAAACTCCAATTGATCTTCCTTTTTGTGCAAAACCAAACTCCTCATTGTCCCTTTATCATTCATCTTAACCAAATAAACTTTAGGCATGAGTTCTTTCTTTTCCCTTTGCAAAACTAAATTATTTACTGTCATAGCACCATTTGTAGGTACTTCTCTTGCTGTCCCAACACCATAACTTTGTCCCATACCTGCAAATACATTACCTTTGCTTCCCTCAAGCCTTAAAGGCTCTTTTTTTCCAAAACTTACAACTTTAAACTTACCCTTATCTCTTGCACTTACTTGCAAAGGAGTCAACTTGAAACTCTTGTCATCCTTTTTGATGGTGTGGGTATTTTCCCTTCCATCATACATGGACCTTCTATCAAATTGGCATGGTCTCCCCAATATAAAATGACATCAATCCATTGGTAACACATCACATAAAACCCTGTCCTTTTATTCCCCAATCTGAAAATCCACATAGGCTTTCTCATTTACCACTAAAGCTTGACTATCAGTCACCCAAGAAACTTTGTAAGGTGCTACATGAGGTATCTTCTCTAAATTTAATGTCTACCATCTCCCTAGACACCATATTATCATGAGAGCTCGAATCAATAACAACTTGATACACTTTACCTTTGCATTTGCATGAAGTTATAAATAGACTCCTTCTTTGTCTCATGTCTTCCTCCTTAGGTGCTTGCAACAAGGTCCTTCTCATCATGAGTGCTTCTCCTACCTCTAAGTCTACAGGTCTACTTGAAATTTCACATTCTTCTTCTTGGATCAGTTGAGTTCTTTGCTCACTCTTCCTATCACCACTTGAAAATGAACTATGGTTTTTAGGACACTTGAAAGATGGGTTCCCAAATTCATTGCATCTATAACACCTACCTGCAAATTCATTGAAATCTCTCCTTTTTCTGAAGTTAGTTCTTCCACCTCTCCATCCTCCTCTTGCTTTAGGTGCTTGCTCCTTATTCTTATTAGCATCTTTAAGGTCTTCCTTGGTCTTCTTTGACGTTGAAGTAGTGCCTCTACCCCTAGAAGTGTTGCCTCTTCCTCTTGCTGCCTTCTCTTGTCTCCTCTTGAGTTTTTCTTCTACCCTCATTTCCACTTGAAATCATTGTTCAACTGATTTTGGTGCCAACAAGCTGATCTCATCCTGAATGTTATACCTCAAGTCATTCAAGTACCTAGCAACCATTTCTTCCTCATCTTCTTCATGCTTGGTTCTTATGCTTAGCCTATAAAATTCTTCAGTATATGATTGCACATCTAGTTCATTTTGTCTAAGATTTTGTAACTTCTTAAGTAATTGAACATTATAATCACAAGGAATTTACCTTTTAGTTATGTCTTCATTATTTCCCAAGAAGTGATCTTTTTATTTCCTTGTCTCTCCCTTTCCTCTTGCACAAAATTCCACCACAACAAAGCATGTCCTTTCAGTTTTGTTTTGGCCTTCTTCACCTTATGTTCTTCATCAATGTCTTCACTATTAAAATAGTTTTCCATGGCTCCAATCCAATCCAGGAGCTCTTCACTATCAAGTTTTCCTCCATACATAGGCACATCCATTTTTCCATGTCCATCCTTCTTCACAACCTTCAAAATCTTCATTATTCTCACATCATCTGGATCCATCTCCTCTTCTTCAGGGCTTCTATTTCTTTGTCATGGTTGTGAATCTTCCTTGCAACAACATTCCCCTTAGGAGGCATTTTGATCCCTCCAATTACCTTCTTCTTAAACACAAAACTTCAACCTTCTTTCACAAGAAACCTACTCCCTTGCTCTGATACTACTCTAATGCAGTGTAGGGGTGGAAACCTCCTTAAAATGACACACAAATGAACATCAGATCAACTTCAAAACATATTTCAAAGAACTCATCAAAATTCACCCTTTGAGCATGCTTCCCTTGTAGCATAGGCAACCCAGTTTGAGGGATTTTTCACTAATATTTTCCAAAACACTTGAAAAAATAATTATGGATTAAGATACCCTTTTTCAAGTTATACAAAATGTGTGAGATTCAACATCTACTCTTTTGGATCAGTATTGAGATACAATAACCCACCATTGTCCTAGGATAGTAAATTAGCCCTTTTTTCCAAAGGAAGTACCTTTTAAATGTGTGATCTCCTCTCAAACACCAAAAATAGTCTTAATTCATGATGTAAAACCACATATTTCATGGCTTATTTTCCACTCCAATGCTTTTGGTATGTTGCCCCAAGAAACCCTCCTTAATCTTACAAAAATCAAGAGTTTTGATATAAAACACAACTCTAGTCCTCTCCCAATCAATCTGAGGATCCAAGAACCTTTCAAATCATTTTCCCAAGGTCAAAAACCACTTACAAAGCCAACACAATTGTTATTTTATCAAAACCCTATCAAGATTGTTCATTTTTCACACAAAAATTGTCACTACCCAACCTAGGGCATCACTCCTTTATCAGTTTATCAACCACTCTTGCCACTTAAAGTATGAAAAAATATACCTAAGTATGTTACACACAAATCCACCAAGTTACAGTGCCAAAAAAATCGGTGGATTGGTGGAAATCATCATATTTTCCTTACAAACCCTTATTCACAATAAAACAGGGAAATCCCTATGTCTTGGAGTTTGCTTCCACAAAACAATAGGTTAAGCCTCCAAATCAAAGAAAAAAATGAAAGAACGCATATACCTTGCAGATCATAAAGTTTATTAGACCATGCCACACTTGTACAGTTTGTACCAGACCAAAAAACTCTAAAAAAATAGTGAGAATCACAAGATTTGTGTTGGAAACTTTGAAATGTTCCACCCAAAATGCATTCAACAACCCTCCATTTGGGCTTCCAAGATTTTATTATACATTTTCAAATTCTAACCAACTTCCCAAATGCCCCTAAATAACATTTGAATTACTGAACCTGTAAATTGCACTCTTTCTTGTCAATGTTGCTCTTGACAACATTTTACAACTTTTTCAATTTTCTCCTAATTAACCTCCTAAGACACCAAAAACCTTCAAATACATATTATATGTTCTTTTAGACCTTATTCATGAAGGAAACATGAAAATAAAATCTATACTATACCCTATCCATCTACAAGACCTTACTTGTCATCATGACATTGATTGACAACTTCTCACATTTCATCATATTTTGCAACTTCCTCATTGCTTTCTAATCGAAAGACTTCAAATCAACCTATTAGACCTTCAGGACTCCATTTTATTTCATCACAAGGTGTAGTTTTCCCTGCACCACTTATGAACCTATTTGAGTATGCATGCTAAAGTAAAAGGGAAAATACTAGAAAAGAAGTAACATTATGAAAACTGAAAGTATACCATAGAGTATGATAAAATATCTTCAATTGGAGGAGCCATGCCTCTAGTATAAGAACCTATAAAAAAATGCATTAAATAAGAAAACATAGTTAGAAAATAAAAAATTATAGAAATATATTAAAAAAAATACATCCATAATGGATAAAAATACATATAAAAGAAACAAAGTCAAAATTTTGAGTCGGTAAAGTGAAAGAGACCTCAATGTGGGAGATTGTCTCAATACTATGTGTTGTCTTCGAAATACAAAGGAAATGAAAGAGAAAATATGTACAAGAATTATTAAATGGTGAGAATAATATGGTTGTTAATCAATTAATTTAAGGATAAAGTGCATACAAAAGGTAGAGAATAAATCAATATGAATGAATGTACATGAATAAAACACTAGCTTGCTCTATTGCTAGGGCTCGTGCAAATAATAATATAAAAATATATCATGGGCTAGAAATTTTTGTTATAGTAAGTGACCATATATGTAGAATTTAATCCATATGAAATGCACATCCTAGCAAGTTATATTATTCTAGGTGGCTCATAGACTACCAAGGTAGGACATATGAAGGCCTATAGGCTAGCAAGTTTTATTATGCTAGGTGGTTCATATGCTATCAATTTTTATGTAGAGCATAACAAAAACCAATGATATGGGGTGTGAATGCTTCAAGGAGAATAAAAATAAACAATACCATAGGGGAATAAAATAAATTGACACCACAAAGGGAAAAAATAAACAAGGTGCATGCAAGGATGCATGTGTGATCAAAATATATGCCCCCCTTAAAATACTAGCATGTATGGTATGAAAATATTTTAAGGAAAATAAAAGGGGAAGAAAGCAGAAAGGGGATACTTAGGAAGGATGTGTTCCTTAAAAAAAAAATCCCATGCTTACCAAAATGGTGAGGGAAACAATGATAAAGAGTATTGTGTTGTTACTGTTGTCATTTCATGCCCCCTTAGATGACCTGTCATTGATATCTAATCTGAGAGATTCCCCATGGTCCATCTTGCATGGTTTCTCCTTGAAGGTTCCTAAATTTTTCTAAATCCTATAAAATTAGGTTTTGAAACTATCTCTTACTTGCTTACCTTCCATGCCTTCTTCATTTCTCCATCGCTCTTTCCTTTCCCTACTTTCTTCTAATTTTTTTGGGTTTTGGCCTTCAATCTTACCCTTTACTCCTTATCATCCATCTCCTCTTCCCTCCTTGCTCCCTTCTTCTATTATCCTTCCCTCTTCCCACTTACTGCTCACTTCGCAAAGCATAGGGCTTCAGTCCGACCTTCAACCTTTGACAGTTCGAGGTCTAACCTCTGAAGTTGTTTTCTTTTTACCCTTCTCCTTCCATCTCTTCTTACTTTCATCCTTTTCCTTGAAAATTCAGCTAAGTGTCAATTTTTAGGTTTTATCCTTCAATTGTTCCCTTTACCTCTTACCTTTCTTTGGTAAGAGGTAACACTTATTTTTTACCTTCGACTTTTGGAGGTAGGCCTCCTTGCTTACCCCTGACATCTCTTCTCTTCGTCATGATTTCCTCCTTGCTTCTTCCTTTGGCATGCAATATGCAGTAAGGTAAATGCCTAACATTTGACAAGCCAATGTCCAACACCCAACAAAGACACATTTTCAAGGCTTCAGACCATTTTTTTCAAGCTTGCAGAGATTTCCTTTCAGGCTCGATGCCCCAACCTTTCGACAATTTTTGGCATGTTTTCTTCTGGGAGAAACCATTAATGCTCAACCACTCCATGGCAACTAGATCTTATTTCCTAGGACTTAGGGATGAATTTAATTCTTTCTTTGACTACTCCATGCCTTCTACAAGTGGATTTCATGGGTTCCCATGCCCATTTATTGCTCTTTGTTGACTTCTTGGTAGATCTATGCCCTAAGTCACGATTTTCACAGATGACTCAAGTTTGCACGCCATGGCTTCTTCGCTAACCTTCATTAGGGTTAGGGTTTCTTTTGGGTTTCTCAATTATGCTTGATCTATAAAGGTAAAAAATGTATTCATTTTTAGGGTTCTTCTTCCTTTGCCTCCTTTTGGGTTTTTCTTTTGTGGACATGCATTTTTGCATCTCTTCCATTATAAAGATTGGCTTTTTACCTCCAAATTAATGGAATTGTTCAATTTTTCCTCTTCTTAGCTCTAGTGTTTTTGTGTAAGTCATTACCTTCATATCTAAGTGTTTACTATATTTTCATGCATTTATGTTTGTGATTAAATGGTTTACAATTGCTGGTTGTGAAACCCTCTTTCCTTCCAACACCTTGTCAAACCCTAGCCTTCATGTATGCCTCTGAAAATTGACCAAACAGAGATTTGTCAAAGTCCCCTTGCCCCTCTTCAATGATGTGTTGTGAATTATTGGTCAAGAAGAAGCTACTTTTCTATTTTGGTGTATCACCTCCCTCTCATTTTCATGTTCTCTCTCTCCCCTTTTCCTCATGAGTTGTTAGTGGTAGGATTTCATGTGTTGGGTTGGACTAGCACTTTGGAATAGGATTTAAAAAGGAAGTTGGCCTTCTCTAGAGTTTTAACCTTATATGTACAAAGGTCCCACACCTTGAGGTCATTTCCATTGTGTCATCGGAATATTGAGTTGCATGCTCAATAGGGTGCAATTTCATGTGACAACAGTTTATGGCATGCCCAATGAGATTCCTTTCCATTGAATAATTTGGTGTTTCTTCAATGCATCTTGTCTTTTGAGATATATCTTCAAACACCATGGCGACTTCATTCAAAATCAGTTGGTTCAAGCAACCTAGTTTTGTTTCATGATGTTGAAGAAGTGGTTCCTTCTTCAAGCACCTCATGACTTTGCAACATATTTGGGTGACTCTTTGGTATGTACTCAAAATCTTTGGTTGGGAAATCCTTTGCTCTTATTTCATAAATTTTTGAAGTGTTTCTTATGCATTAAAATTTCATATTTTAATGGAAATCAAATGTACACCCCACCATATCATGATAATACCAAATTCGTTCCTCCTAATCAGACATATTAGGTTGGTTATACCTCCCATTCCAAAGAACCCTATTTTTGTGGGTTCTCAACCTTCTAAAAATGCTTACCACCCACCCCAACCTGCTCATTTTTCTTGGATGCCTACATATTCTTATCAACAACCCCAAGAGACTCATCACTTTGAAAACCAGCCTTATTTCTCGCCTACTCAACCCTAGAATTTTTATAATTTAAGTACAAGTGAAATCACAAGCATTTGCTTGATTTCAAAAGATAGCTGGGTGAGATTTGGGGACAACAAGAGGCTCCTTTTTCTTCCTTTCAACCCCAAAATGAGAGTGAACACATTTCCATGGTGAAGGATCTATTTAAACAAAATTGTGAGCTTCAAGAGCAACAAGAGCTTGACCTACAATAGGAAGAGTGAGAAAATCAAGCCTATCAGGGGTAGCAGTGTTGTTTCCCACATCATGATGAGTTTGTCCATCAAACTCATTATTCACAACAATAAAATTTAGATACTCAATGGAGGTATGAGTAGCAATTAGAGGCATAAAGATGGAAACAAGAGGAGTGTACAACAAGAGATGTTGTTGCTATGCAAGAAAAAAATAATACTTTCCCTTGCTTTAGCACAAGTTCCTAAGACTCAAGTAGCCCTTTGTGTGCCCAGTTTCAAATAGGCACCCACACCATTTATAGAATAGCCTGCTAAGGAGGAGGTAAGAAAATATAAATTTGTGAGTTTCAAGAAACCTAGAAAGCCTCTTGAAACCCCATTATCCCTCCTTTTGTTCTAGAACAACCTATTGTGAAAGAGGTTTGCAAGAGAAAAAAAAATAGTTTCAAGAATTCCAATCAGCCCTTTGAAACTCCCATTCAACCTCTTGTGCCATCAAGTAGATCCTCTATGTTGGAGATCCTAAGTTTTGAGAGCCTCCATTTCTTTCAAGAACCCATTCTTGAGGAGTTTTTTGTTGTGGAGCCTTCATGTTCTCTTAAAAATGAGTGTCTTGGTTTGTTGCAAGAATAAATTGAAGATGAAATAGTGTTGCAACAACAGGACATTAAAAAGGTAGAAAAATTTGATGCAATAGAGGAATCAGTCCTCTCATTTGGTGCCCTTCCTTGCTTTGTTGAAGATGAGGAAGATATATCAACTATACCTACATCAGTTGAATCCTCTGAACAACTTGGTTTTGGCTTGATGGTTGAAGACAATTCCATGGTTTTGGAGCAGCAACAACAAACATTTTTAACCCATGTTATATTGGATAAAGATCCATGATCTATTGAGGTCTGCAGTTTTGAGGCGAAGGAATTTTTTTGGGATGATTTAGAAGCTTTTTCTTCAAGCTTGGATGCCAATCTTTCACCCCCAAAAGAGAAACTTTGTGGGAAATAGTATAAATGTAGACACATAAAAATGACCTAGGCCTCTGAGCTATACTTTTCTATGTCAAACCACACTTCTTCCTCACATAATTAAATTATTTAATTAGGTACTAATGTCATATTTCATACTATTAATTAAATAATTTCTAATTATTCAATTAATCCATATCCTATATTCCCGCATGATTGCTTAAATAAATAAATTGTATTTGTCTATTTAAATACGTCACTAACTAATCTTTGCTCCTATAATTAAATAAATTTCTAATTTATTTAATTACTCATTTCCAGCTACAAATTAAATAATTACCATTATTTATTTAATTTTCTAATTATCCTTTTCTCCTTCAATTAAATAAAATTATTTATTTAACCCACTTTTCATCCCACAAGTAAATAATTAAATAATTATTTATTGTCTTTTGTCTTATTCCCATTTTTGAATTAAACCATTATTTAATTCAAAAAGTCAACTTTCCCCCATAAATCAAATAATTTCTATTAATGATTTGATTCTCTAGCCACCTCTTTTTTCATGCCAAATCTCTTCATTATCTCATGTATTCTCCACCATTGATTTAATTGTCTCCAATTAAATCTCAACCCTTTATTTCAAATATTTCCCTAATTTTGACCTAATGTTTCCCTAACCCTAATGTTGCTCATCATATTGAATTCTAGTCTTTGACCTTAGGGTTTTTTCAACTTCTAATATTTTCCATCCACTTTCAATTTCACATTCTTTAAAAGGTCACTCTCAAGTCATTTTTGGACAGAGTCATTTTCAACAACTTAGACATTCTTCATGCTTGAAAATTTCTAGGTACTTGGGCATAATTCTTCAATATTTTGCTAGTCTTAGTCATAGGATATAGTTGCACTTGAAATCTGAGGGAAATTATACCATTTATAGCAAGTTGGAGAAGGGAAATAGAGGTCAATAAATGGAGGCTTGAAGACCAGGTGATATTGTTTCATGTTTTTATGCTTCTAGTTTCCTTTGTTCTCTATTGTTGATTAGGGTTTAGTTTATCATGCTATTTGTAGCTAACCTCAAAATTCTACCCTAGTTACATTTGGTGAACCCGACGATGCTTGCATATCATGGGTATATGTTTTTGTTTGATGAAAAAAATTGTCTAATGAAAAGACTCTGCATGTTATAGAAATCTTTTTTTTTTCTTACAAAGTTCGCTACCTTGTTATGGGGGGAGTTGAGTGGTTTGAAGGACTATTTTTAGCAAATTAGAGACCCCATTCTTGTTTTTCTAAGGAAATTACTCTTCCCTTACAATTCATAGCTATTCTTGCACTAGAAGTACTTCCCAACCTGCAACCTATTTGTGCCAAAACCATCCAGATCATCGAATTTTGTTTCATAGTCTTGGCGGATTTCTTCTTTTGCATATAACACATTTTGTATCAATGGGTAAAATTCAGGATTAAGGTATTAGCAATGAATAGATCAATAATATAAACCCAAAGAAGTTATGAAGCACAAAGAAAGTAAATAATAATGAAATGATTATACCAGATATTCACGAAGCTTCCATGAATCACCTCCATAGCACCTTCTAGTTTGCAGTGTATGATTGATGTCCTCAATTTGACTATGCCATTGTCCTATGCAAATTTTGAAGGATTTAAGTAGAATTATGCCTATGCCTATGACAATGACAAATGACTAAATGATAAATGACTATAATGCCTCTCATAGATCCAAGTGTCCCTCATTATGAACAAAATTGACATTTTATAGAAAACACAATTTTGAATGGACGGACAAGATTGAATTTTGACAAAAACCTAAAATCAGAGACCAAGATTAAATCTGACCATCCCTAATTAGGGTTAGGGAAAAATCTTAAATGAATGGTCAAGATGCCATCTGAGAAAATCATATCAGTGGTGGAGAAAAGATGAGATAATTAATTTTTAAAATAAAGATTTTTAAAATTAAAAAGATAAGATAGCCCACCTTGTGAGATTTAAAAAATCAAAAAGATAAAAGGTGGAAAGTCCACTTATGAATTACATAATGGTTTAATTCATAAATGGGATAAATAAATAAGTTAGTGGGAATAATATAAATTATTTAATTCATGGTGGAATGTTCACTTATGAATTAAATAATGGTTTAATTCATAAATGGGATAAATAAATAAGTTAGTGGGAATAATATAAATTATTTAATTCATGGTGGAATGTTCACTTATGAATTAAATAATGGTTTAATTCATAAATGGGATAAATAAATAAGTTAGTGGGAATAATATAAATTATTTAATTCATGGTGGAATGTTCACTTATGAATTAAATAATGGTTTAATTCATAAATGGGATAAATAAATAAGTTTATTTGTTTTTTTGGAAGGAAGCTCCCATTTTGAATTAAATCAACTCAAAATATGGATTTTGTGAGACAATAAATAATCTTTTTTCAGATTATTTACCAAAATGGACCATTAGTTAAGAATGTGATGACATTTTAAATAATTTCATTTATTTAAAATGAGAGGAATATTAATTCAAACAATTAAATAATTAAACATTAATTATTCAATTTAGAAGATATGGTTAAGAATTAAATAAATTAATGAATTTATTTAATTGTGAGTATTAGTGACATTAAATAAATAAATGAAATTCATTTATTTTGTAATGAGGAAGAATTAACGAATTAAGGTAATTAAACAAATTACAAATTTTATTTAATTAAAGGAATACTTTAGACAATTAAAGATGTATTGAATAAATAAATAAAATTTATTTTTTTAATAATCTTGAAGAATAAAAGGATACAAATTAATTAAACAATAATGAATTATTTAATTAATAGTCGAACATGGACCAAGGACATAATTAAATGTCATAATTATGCTAGGATGAAAGTGGTACCAATAGGACTTGCAGGCCTAAGTCATTTTCAAGTGTCTACACTTCTCATCAAAGTCGTGTGTATGAGAGTTGGTTGCGATTGGAAGTTGGTTGAACACACGAAGACCATTCATTAATTTTGACACTACTTGGTGAACCTTTTCAACAATACGTTTTTTCTTTTGAAGTGTTGAAGCTAAAAAAATTTGCATTGCAACGCCAACCTCAAATCTTTGCTTCATCAGCCAAGACAAGTTTTACGTGCTACTTCCAGCTTTTGATGGATTTGTTGCTCCTCACGTTTTGTTGCTTCTCTAAGAACTTTGGTGGCATCATGCGAATGTTTACAGTAGTCAACGTGCCACTCTATAACAATTTATTAATAAAATTGTGCTTTTCGACTGATTGAATGAAGAGAAAATTTGAAGATATATCTACAAGATTTGTGAGTAGTGGTTTGCATGCACATGGGCACTTGGATGATGCATGAAAATTCATGGTGTCAGTGACAAATCAAACCTGAGTTCTAGATTTTATTGCAAATTTTTTAACATAAATTATTTTCCTTTGTCATGATTATCATATTATCCATTGACAGTTATGGTTTTAACCACTACACATATCTTATATTTAGTATAGATTTTAATTTTAGTTTAATTTAGATTTTAATTTTAGTTTTGATTAATATAATTTAATTAGATTTAATTTAAGATTAATATTAATTTAGATTAATTTAGAAGTTTAGATTTTAGTTTAGATTTAGTTAAATTTAGATTATTTTTTTTTAATTTAGTTTAATTTAGATAGATTTAGATAGATAGATAGATAGATTGATTGATTGATTGATTTTAATTTTTCTAATTTAGATTTTTTTATTAAGATTTTTAATTTAGTTTGATTTTAATATTTAATTTAAATATTGTCCCTTCATTTAGTTTAGATTTAAGTTTAGATTAAATTTAGATTTTTCTAAATTAGTTAAAATTTATATTTTTTCAAATTTAATTCAGATTTTTAATTTAGCTTTTAGATTTTAGATTTTTCCTAATTTAGTTTAGATTTAAATTTTTAATTTAGATCAATCATATTTTTAAATTAAATTAATTTTGTTAAATGTTAGTTTTCCTCTTAGTTCAATTTTGATTTTGTGACTAATCTTTGACTTTTTTTCCATGTTCAAATGTCCAAGATTTGAAAATTAAAACCTAAACTTTTGTTTGTCAAAGATTGGAGGTTAAAACTACTAATCGTGCTTTGCAGGGATCTTCCTTTAGTTTTCTTTATCTTAAATGTCCTTTTCACATAGAATGATTAGTGGTTCTAAAAAGAACTTGAGTTTTTGATTTGACATCATAAGCAGGGTTAAAATTAACCAATTTCTTTTGTGTTTTGTGGTTTGCAACTTGCCATTGAATGTGTATGCTCTCCTCTTGTGCCATTTAGCAATCTTGAGGATCAAAAACATTTCTTTGGAACTTATATAACCACCCCCAAATTTGGATTTTGGAATTAAAATCAACTCCATGCGAGTGTGAGGAAAAGGTGTTGTGTATTCTCTCTCCTTGTGCTTCATGCAATCTGGGAGATAAAAAACAATGTACTTCCTTACTTTTTTATACCTTTTTTAGAGGGCCTGCCACCCCACTTCAAAAGGTGGGAATGACCCAAGCAATAACAAGCTAAAGCCAAGCTCTTTTGAACCACTATATAAGAAAATTTCCTTTTGAAAAAATTCATTAAGTAACAAGTGTGGATGTGTCATATCGACAAGTGCCACCCTTAGTAGCCCCGTGAGCTACGTCAAAATCCTTTCCTACGAAAGGACTAGGAGGACTCTTGATTGGCCATAATCTTGAGCTAATATTTCCACGTGTATGGCCACCTTGAATGGATTCTCTTACTAAGAACCAATTGTTTTAGTCACCAAAAACCTTTTTATATGCTCATTGATTGCAAGAGGTCGAACCTCTAAAGCAACCCCACGTCTTCACTAAGCATGTGTAGAGACAAAAATTCCTCTTTGGGGAATGAGACTTGGTGAGCCTGAGAAGTGAGTGTCATGGAGGGGAGCCAATGCCACCAAGTCTCTAGTTGTCTTCCTTATTTAAGTGGCTAGAGAAATCTAAGTGGGGATATCAACCAATGGTTTCCTTTCCAACCCTAGGATTATGCATGTTGTCTATGAGTGTTTTCATCTTGAAATCAAAGTTTTTCACACCAAGATCAAACTCAAGATATTGTTTTTTATGTGTGTGTCTTCCAAACAAACAAGCAAATAAACATTACACCTAAAAATTGCAACACTTCATAGCTTTAGACCAAGCAACATTTTCAAACAAAATAATCAAAATCAGGTCAAACTCTTTCCAAAATCATATTCAAACCTTTGAGATCCATTTTCAGACCAACTTCTTGTTGTGTTTCCTATTTAAAACCAGAAACTTTCTCAATTCACCTTGCATATCATCATTCCATTATTAGGTCACCATTTTAGGTACCTTAGCATCCTCATTACTTGCATATCCCAACATCACATTAGGCTACCTTTTTAAAACTTTTAGGCTTGATGACTTGTGGATTTTAGGATAGAGAAATTGTCTATACCTTGGCACAAATTATTTCTTCAACAAAAGATTGTCATTTAACCAAGTCACTTTTAAATTTAGTCCTTTGTCATTTTGGTGACAATTTCCTACTCACAAGTCTAGTTGGGAAACTCACCTTTCACTTGTCCTAGAAAAAGACCATTTGGCAATCCTAGTTGAAACATTGGTTTACCCTTGGATAGGTAGTGATCCTATTCTTGCATCTTTCAAAAGTGTTTAAGCCCTCAAGTTCACATAGGTATCCATCACCTCTCAGGAATTTGCATCCTTCATACCACAACATTTTAGACCTCAAAAATCATCTTCATACATTCTATTCTTCATAACATCCAACATTATCATTATCACTTTTAGTCTTGTTGCATTCATTAGACATCTTTTATCCTCAAAATACCAAAAATACCAAAAAAATAATCACATTACATTTAGACATACCTTATTTCACAAACAATACCAAAAACCTAGTCTTAGTCTCATACCATCCACCTTCATTTTGGGCAAGTCTTATATGGTTAAAATAATATTTCAAAAGAAACGTCAAGCTATGGATCTCCTTCATGATGATGATGACCTTTACAATTACACTAGCACCCTCAACTTTGACAACACCACTAATGATCCCCAAAACAATACCAACCTTGAAAGTCATGACCATTTCAACTTGGGGTCTACATCTTATAAGCAACCAAAGACAATAAATCCTTTCGAACAATTCCTTGTTAGAGACAAAGATGGAAATGTGTTCATAGAAGAAGTAGAGGCTACCACATAAAATTTGAAAGTAGCCTCTCTTGTGGATGAAATTGTCATGTTGGACCCTCAACGATATTTAGCCAAACTATTACATGAAGGAGTTAAACTACCTCAAGTAATTGATGTCAATACCTTATGAGCAACAACGCCACCCAAGAACAACACACAAATAAGCCAAGGAAAATCTACACCACAACCTAACACTTCCATATCCATTGGAACAACAACCCAAAGTACCACAACTACCAACACTTCATCCATATTTGTGACACAATCTGTCACCACCCATGACACAAACCACATCACAACCAATATTTGTAATGCAACCCTTTGTCTCAACATTTACTCCCTTTGGGTCATTATCTCAGGCCATAGGGGCTTCCACATCTAACATCCTTGGTAGACCTAAGGCAAGAACGTTTCTCATTTGAGGACCTCAATCAAACACAAACACCATGTCACAAGGTCATCATGTCAATACAAACACCTTGCAAGGACAAAACACGAACACCCCACATAGTCAAAATACAATCACTTCACATGGTTATAATCCTTTTCAACAAAGAGAAGGATCACAAATGACACAACCTCTTAACATATCATATGGATACACACATGGATCCTTTTTGGGAAACCAAAATATACATGGAAAACACACCCAACAAATGCAACATATCTCAACCACTTCTCACATCCCAACTTACACATCACACATTCATACTTATGGACACAATCAAAATCCACCACATATGCACAATGTTCCAAACCAAAACATGTCATCTCAACAAAGCATGGGACCACACAACACAAATATGGGACCTCATAACAATGTTGCCAATAATCCTATAATAGACACATTGACTGCCCAATTGGCTTCCCTACAAAACCAAGTGGAAGGGATGCAAGTGTCAAACAAGATGTACCCATCACATGATTTACATCCTTACCCATATGACACTAGCATAAACATGCCTCCTTTCCCTCCTGGGTATATCATCCCTACCTTCACTAAGTATAAGGGAAAGAGAAATCCTCTCGAGCACATACAAGAATTCATCACTGCTTGTGTGGATGTTGCATATGATCACTACTACCTTTTGAGACTCTTCCCTAGAAGTCTTATGGGGCCAACACTTGAATGGTTTGCACTAATACCTAAAGGTTCTATAAAGTCATGGGTGAATTTTCCAATAAATTCATGGAGAATTATGCTTATAACATTGAAAATGATGTCACAATTGCTACCTTATTCCACTTGACACAAGATGAAGGAGATCCATTTATTACTTTCTTTCAAAGATCGAATAGTATGGTGAGTCGATGTCCTATCGAGATTCCTGAAAAATAAAAAGTGGACATGTTTGTAGAAAACCTCAAGTCAAAGTTGAAATACCCTCTACAAGTACATTTTTGTGCCACATTTTCAAACTTAGTTGAGAAAGGAATGACACTAGAAAAATTCCTAATCACCCAAGGTGAACTTACATATGGAAACAAAAACACACACAACCAATAGAAATCTAATGAAAAAAGCAAGTTTTGGTCCCACAATAAGAATGTAACAAACAATGGAGTCATAGATATGAAAGTTGTGAACAAAATAGGACACACATTGACTCTTAAAGCACCCAACATGAATGACCACACAACTAACGCAATACAAAATACTCAAGAATGAAGACTTCCAAGACAACCAAAGCCATACCCATGAATAAAATACACCCCTTTACCAGAACCAATCAAATTTGTCCTAAAGAATATAGTACAATCAAATTTCATAGAACTCCAAAAACCCAAACCATACGACCCAAGATAGTTCAAACCATCTTGGTGGGATGACAATGACTTTTGTGACTACCACCGCATCAAAGGGCACAATACCTCATCATGTTGTCAATTGAAGAACATGATTCAAGACCTAATTGAAAATTGTACCATAAAGATCAAAGGACAACAACAAACTTCTAATCAAGATCATGAAATCTTCAAGAATCCACTACAAGACCATGGTTCAAGAAATCCCTCCACCTCAAGTCGAAAGAAAAATAATCAGGCCAATTATACCAGGATTGTGCTTGATTACTCAAAGATAATTGATCACCTCTGTGTCGTTGATGACTATGTCAACACAATCACCATTAAAAAGGTCCTTGAATGTGTCATCACTACCTGTAGGACTAAGGTTACTTGATTCATTCCTTCTTTGAAGCAACCACAATCCAAAGACCAATATAATCTTGCTAACCAATTTAGAAAGACACCCGCACAGATTCTTATCCTCAAGATGTTATTCCTATCACCTAAACACAAAGCTACCCTCGATAAGGCTTTGAAGGAAACCTATGTTCGTACCAACCTGGATGTCAACTGATTTGAAGTCATGGTGGGATACTTGGCCAATTCACTCCATGTCTCCTTTTCTGACAAAGACTACTATTCACAAAATTCTAACCATAACAACCCATTGCACCTTGAAGTATTTTTCCATCAACACAAGGTCAGACAGGTCCTGGTAGATGGCAGAACTGGACTAAACATTTGCACCTTAAAATTGGTCAAGGCATTGGGATATTCTGAAGCATGTGTATACACAACTAAAAGTACTGTAATCAATACCTATGATGACAAAGAATGCTCTTCCAAAGGTGTTATCACACTCCCTATTAGAGTTGGGACTGTAGTTATGGACACCTCATTCCATGTCTTGGATCTTGAACTTCCATATAACCTTCTCCTCGATAGATCCTAGATTCATGCCATGAAATACATGCCTTCCACCTATCATCAATGCTTGAAATTTTTGTATAATGGCACCGAAGTCACAATCATTGGCTATCCTAATCCCTTCCAATATTGCACTAATTTAAGGGGAGTTCCTTGTTGGTGTAATTAATATTTAATTACACTTTGCATAAGTTTACTTAGGCTTTATTTAATTCCTAAATTATAGGTTTTATCCTTATCTTGTTGAGCTATCTTGTTGCTCAAGATAAGATTAGGTTTATGCATCTTTGCTTTTATAAAGCAAATCATTATCATGTAATTATTGAATTCTCAAATAATAATTATTTGCACATCTTGCAAATCTCTGCTTTTTCTGTTTTTCTCTTCTGTGGAAGGATATTCTGGTTTGAAAATCTAATCTTGGTTTCTAACATGGTATCAGAGCCTTGATTTGCAGCCCCTTCTCAGTTTTTTGGAGAAATTCATTGCAGAGTACGTATGGGGTTCCTCGATGGTTTCATTCCTTGAGCTTATTTATGAAGCATTTTGGATCAGATCTGAGCATTCCATTGAATCTCGAAACAGTAAGGTTTGCCTTTCGTTTCATCAAAAAAGGCCTCCATTTGTCAGATCTACAAGGATTTGAAGTTTATGAGGGTTTCCAGATCTAGAGCGTACCTAAAATTTTGGAGCATTTTCAGCCCAAACGGACCTCACCATCGCATTTAGAGTGCCTAAAAACCCCAAAATCGACTGTCAAATCGTCAAAATCAGACTCAGTGACTCCAGGAGGTAATTTTTTTCATTTCTAGGTCGTACGGCCTGGTACGACATGCAATTCAAGAAAAAAAAATTAAAAAACCAGTTTATGAGCGCCACCATCAGTTAACCGTTAGCGGTTAGCCTAGCCGCCAGACTTAACTCCAAACCCTTTTGGAGGAGTTTTGGTATTTTGGGCATAACTTTTGCGTCCGAACTTAGATTTTTGAAAACAAAATATCGTCAGAAAGCTGGTTTCGAGCACTATCCTGTGGTGTAGTTTATTTTTTAGTATTTTTATGTTTAGCTACATTTATCTCTGTTTGAAGTCATATGTTCATTTTGGGCTTCCGAGCTCATAACTTTTTTCCACGATCTCCGATTTTCGTCTTCTTTGTGGTGTTGGAAAGGTATTGAGGAGCTCTATCTTGTTGTCTATGCAATGTTTTTTGTATTTGTCCCAAGTTTTTCGTTATTCCAGATTTGTCCCGATGGGTGTTTTGGAGATTACTTGGATATTTTGGTAGTTGGAAAGGTGAAACTTGAATATTTGTACTTCATTTCAGTACCACATCATCATATTTTATGTTTATTCATATTTTGCATTCTCTCCTTTTACAATCATTGGGTTATTGTAATAAAAAAACTGAGATAAAGTTCCATCAGGGAGGTTTCTTGCATAATAAATCATATTAGAGTGTAGTTTTCACTTTGATCTCCATCTTGATTTGTTGGAAACTCGCATGAGTTTGTCTGGTTTCCTGTTGTCTCCTTTTAGCTTCCTTCTTGCTTAGCTGGACACATCTTTGGTTTGCTTCGGTTCACACTTCACTTTGGGATTTTATGGTTCTTGATCTGCATTGGTTTAGATCTTTCTCAGTTTGAGGGCCATTTTTTTATGGTTAATGTTCCAAAATCTTGATGGTACTCGTCTTATGGGTAGTTTTAGTTTCAGTTTGGAATTGGCTTCGAGAAACACAGCTTCCATATTTTTCATCATTATGGGTCCTTTCATCCTTCATCTACTGTTGCTTACAGATTCCAGAGTTGATCCAATATGTGAGTTTCTAGTGTTCATTGGCATCGGGTCTGTTGTTGCATTTGTGATTCTATTTTTGGTTTCAGTTGTAGACATAAGTATCTTTCCTTGCTTGCCAGATTTGGAGTTCCAGTGTTGCTTCATCAAAGTTCTTCCAGTGATTCTTCGCAGCAGTTCATCTCATTGTAGGGGGTTTTGTCCCACTGGGTTTTCCTTTTCTACCTCATCTTTGCATTTGTACATGATTACCTGATCAGGCCTTGTTGCTAGGACTCATATTTGCATAATAATTTGCTTCTCCCTAAGTTGCACTTATGGGGGGGTGTTGGTGTAATTAATATTTAATTACACTTTGCATAAGTTTACTTAGGCTTTATTTAATTCCTAAGTTATAGGTTTTATCCTTATCTTGTTGAGCTATCTTGTTGCTCAAGATAAGATTAGGTTTATGCATCTTTTCTTTTATAAAGCAAATCATTATCATGTAATTATTGAATTCTCGAATAATAATTATTTGCACATCTTCTTGCAAATCTTTGCTTTTTCTGTTTTTCTCTTCTGTGGAAGGATATTCTGGTTTGCAAATCTAATCTTGGTTTCTAACAAATCTCTGCTTTTTCTGTTTTTCTCTTCTGTGGAAGGATATTCTGATTTGTAAATCTGATCTTGGTTTCTAACATTCCTAAATGATAGGTTCCTATCAATAAAGAAGCTTCTACATCCACTTCATTTAGTTATTTCATTCCTTCCACCCTCACTAAATCATCCACATCCAAAACCCCATCCTCCGACCCCAAAATCAAGATCCAAGAGAAAGGTTGTGGTGAGTATAAAATCAATACTGTCTATTGCATCACAAAGCTACCTAAGTCTCCCAATTCTTCTGGTAGGCATTGCTTCAAGATGGAACCCAAAATTGTCATTAAAGTTCCTCCCACAACAACCTTCACAAGTTGGGGAGAGTTAAACAAAGAATACATTGAGGAAATTTCAGCATGGATTTACAAAGGCAAAGAAGATCTGCCACTGCTACCAATAGAACAATATGGCAAGGGTTTTGAGCTCATGAAAAAAAAGAGTTATGATGGAATCAGTGGACTTGGTATACATAAAAATGGAATGAGAGAACCCTTGATGTCTCTTAAGTGATAGAAGAACTCAGGGTTAGGGTTCATACCAATTAAGATTGGCACTCCAAGTATTAAGGTTTTTTCAAATAAGGATGTGAGTGCTTTGGAAGACATTGAGACATCTGAGGATCCTACCAAAATCTATTGTGATGAAACTGACTCTAATGAATATGAGTGGGATTCCTACACCACAAGCGACTATGGGCTTGATCATGTTTCTCAAGAGTTTGACATACCTCATCTATCCTTTACCAATCTCATCAATATCAATATTAGCGTTGACTCCTTTTATGAACCTAACCCACCAAAGACCATAGAAAAAAGAGCATGGATATAATCCATTTTGGACCCTAATAATACCTTTGTCTTTACCCTATCAGCTACTTCACAATCCTTCACTAACACCAATGATGGCATCTCACTCGTTTACCCATAAATGATCGATTAGGACCAACAACATCTACCTACCTTAGACATATCTGAAAATGATGAGGCCATTGCTAAATTTATGGGACTACGAGAGGGAATGCCACATGGGAACCATAAGGTTGGCTTCACTATAGATCTTGACGTTGTAACATATTTCGGTGAGACTGTCCCACCCTCTAGTCGCAAAAAATACAAAAATATAATAAAAAATTAATGGTCTTTAGGTGAAAACCACAAGGAGCCTTTTGACCAAGAAAAATTAAAAAGAAAGGACGTATCCAAGGGTGAAAACCTCTCTAAGGCACCTAAGGATGGAGGGTTGGACTTTCTCCCTATCAATCAAGGGAGATCCTTCATGCTAATCAAAGACGTAATAGAATTCAAAACTAGTACTGCAGATAATCCTAAGACTGTTATCTTTGCAGCATCCTTGATAAAAGAGGAAACACAAGAATTTCAAGCATTTTTCATGGAATTCCAAATCAATTTTGCATGGTATTATGTTGATATGTCAGGGTTGGACCCCATGTTAGTCCTTCATCATCTACGATTGCATCCAAACGCAAATCTGGTCAAACAAAAGCTTAGAAAAATGCACCCTCAAATAGCTATGCTAGTCAAGGTTAAACTTAAGAAATTATTGGATGTCAATTTCATAAGACCTATTGACTATGCAAACTGGGTCTCAAACCTTGTACTAGTGACCAAACCGAATGGAAAAATCCATATCTACACAGATTTTTGAGACTTTAACAAAGCATGTTCGAAGGATGACTTCCCACTCCTAAGTATAGAAATCATAGTAGACCTAATGATAGAATACGAGATGTTATCCCTCATGGATGGCTTCTCAAGATATAATTAGATCCATATATTTCCCCGAAAGACCAACACAAGATGGTATTCACTTGCCCATGGGGTACATACTATTGGAATTTCATTCCCTTCAGACTAAAAAATGTAGGTGCTACCTATCAAAGAGCTATGACCAACATATTTCATGATCTCATGCACACATTGATGGAAGACTATGTTAATGATGTTTTTGAAAAATCCTTGACATGTGTTGATCACTTAAGAGTCCTAGATTAGATCTTCAAATGGCTGGAAGAATATAAGGTCCACCTAAATCCAAAGAAATGCATCTTCGGCGTGACATCGAGAAAACCCTTGGGATACATTATTTCCCATCGAGGCATTGAAGTAGACTCAGCAAAGGTAAAATCGATATTAGACATTCCTCCACCTAAAGGAATCAATCAACTCCAAATTCTACAAGGTTGACTTTGGTCTATTAGGCACTTCATTGCACAACTTGCAGATAAATTTCAACCTTTTGAGTATTTTTTGCACAATGGGGTTCCTTTTATTCGGATAGAAAAGTGTGAGGAAGATTTTTAGAAAATTAAAGAGTATCTCTTGACACCTCCCGTCTTGATGCTTCCTATTGATGGAAAACCCCTAATTTTGTACATTTCAACCACTATAACTTTACTAGGGTCATTGTTTGCTCAAAATGACTATGATGAAAAGGAACGTGCAATCTATTATATTAGTCGCACTTTGGTGGGATACGAGCTTAACTATAGTCCAATTGAACATGCTTGTCTTGTAGTGGTTTTTGTTCCTCAAAAGTTGAGACACTATATGTTAAACCATCAAACTAAGCTAGTGGCAAAAATAGATCCTTTGAAATATCTACTCAGTAGGGTGGCATTAACAAAATAATTGGATAAATGGGTCATGATACTCAATAAATATGACAATCAATATGTGGAACATAAGGCAATAAAAGGACAAGTCATTGTTGACCAACTAGCAAATGTGCTCACACAAGTTGATCACCCTTTGGTTTCAAAATTTCCTGATGAGTCAATATTCACATTAGACACGAGAGTAAAATGGAAATTATATTTTGATATCTCACATACTAATCATGGATTAGGTACAGGTATATTATTTGTTACCCCTCAACATGATACAATCCCTAAATCTTCCAAGATAGCCTTCTCGTGCATGAATAACATTACAGAGTATGAAGCCTTGTTGACAGGATTCTGTATCACAATAAAATGGAAAATCAAGAGTCTATAGGTCTTTGGTGATTCACAATTGGTCATTTGACAGGTCAACGATGACTATGATACTAAGGATGAGAAATTGGACCCATACAAACAAATGGTTGATAATTTCAAGCATTACTTTGCACAAATCTCCTTTTTCCAAGTGCCACATCTTTAAAATAAAGCAGTAGATGTCATTGCCACTATTGGGTCTCTTTTGGATATTCCTAACAATATGTAGCAATATGAGTTCTTAGTGGAACAACTATTGGTTTTCACCTTTGATGTCCCAAAGTCCAAAATGGTATGTGAGCTTGTTGGCCCTAATTCCCCCTAATACTAGGATATCTATGACTACTTACATTCCCAGAACCTACCACTCGACCTCTCCAACAATCAATGCAAGTCCATCTGCAAAGTTGCTCGCTATGCCATTATTGATGATACCTTATATAGATGTAGATTTGACAACACCTTAATCAGGTGTCTTGACAATAACAAAGCACAAACTACCTTATGCGAAGTACATGAAGGTATATGCGGAGCCCATTCTAGTGGTCCAACCCTAGCTAAAAAGATCATGTAGCTAGGATACTACTGGCTATAATGGAGCATGATGTCTATCACTTTGTGTGAAAATGTCGACAGTGCCAGATACACAACGACCCCATTCATGAACCTATGTACAAGTTGCAACCTATCACTTCACCATGACCCTTCACCCAATGGAGACTTGACCTCATAGGAAAAATTCATCCCACCTCATCAAATGGCCATAAGTTCATTATCACTGCCACTGAATACTTCACGAAATGGGTTGAATCTATCCTATGACATACATCACCAGTAAAAAAATATCCAAAGTCATTCTCAATTACATCATATGTATGTATGGTTTCCCTCAAACCATCATCACTGAAAACGGTCATCCTTTCAAAAATTAGGTGTTTGTGAGTTATGTGAGAAATTCTACATTCAACATTGCTTTTCCATGCCATATTACCTACAAGGCAATGGCCAAGCTAAAGCATCCAATAAGACCATAATCAAAATTCTTAAAAAATATTATTAATGACACTGGCCATGACTGGAACATTCAACTTAACCCTAACCTATGGGTGTATCACACAAGCATTCGCACACCCACTAGCACCCTTCCATTTTCCCTAGTCTTCAATCTGAAGGCTATCCTTCCTGTCGAGGTCAAACCCCTCCCTACAAGTCTCCATGAAAGGGATTATTGATGATGAGGAATATCGTATATCCTGATTGCATGAGTTAGAATTTCTTGATGAACGTAGATAGAGGGCCTTGACTCATCTATAAGCATATCAAAACTTCCTTTTCCACAGTTACAATAAAGGGTTTTGATTAGACACTTTGATATCGGTGACTTAGTGTTGATGGAGAATCCAAAAAATCAAGCAGAATGTGAGAAACTTGGCTAATTTGAGCACAACTGGCTAAGTCCATATGTCATAACAATATATTTTGGTTCTGGTGCTTATTAGTTGTCCACACTTGAAGGGGAACCTTTTTTAGAGCCTATCAACAGCTTGCACTTATTCAAGTTCTATACATAGCTTCAGAGATCCATGCTAAAACCATAAAAATACAAAAAAATCATTACCTTGATGAAAACTTGGCAAGCAAGCATCTTGGTGACAACAAAAAAATCATGAAAATAGTAAAGGGAAATGATTTGTCCAATAGTGAAAACCACCTTGGTGGTGTTTTGGATAAGTACCAAGGTGAAAACCTGGAAAATAGGCACCATGTTTATTTAGTCTTTGCTTTGTCATCTACTATCACTCTACTTGGTCTTCCACCCTAATCCATAATAATTCATTTACCTTCTATCATCTCCCATTTTACATCCATCATAAGGCCTAGTCATCTTTATCATGACTTTCAAGTGGTTGATGTCTTGCCATCTTTTCTCCTCCATGTCTTGTCCATAATAAACCGATGTCCCATCTCATCCCTGATAATTAGTCCTAGACCTAGCTGGGGGTACATTTCCCAACATCGAGCTTCATTGGGTTCTACATTGGTCATTGGAGGTTCAAAATACTCAAAAAAATACAAAAAAAATTCAAATATTCCCAAAAAGACAAAAAAGTCAAAACATTTCAAAAATACAAAAAAATCATAAAACTTCAAAAATCCAAAAAAATCAAAACATGCAAAAAACACAAAAACATCCAAATAACTTTCAAAATCCCAAAAAATAGAGTCAAAGTCAGATAGGTCAGTCTTTTTCATTATCGAACTACATTGCCTCTGTGACTGGATGTAGGCAAGGCCATCTGTCAATGTGCCCCCAAGGTGTTAGGTTAGTCCTTTAGGTTTTGTCAAATAAAATAATGATTTAGTCCTTTTTCATTGAAACAAAGTCATGAGTCATGTTGAACTATGAGGTCTCTAAGTGTACGACATAGGCAAGGCCATTAGTCGATGAGCCCCCAAGGCCACCTAGGTCAGTCCTTTAGGGTTTGTCGCATCAGTCAAATAATTCTGACATAGTCAAACTCAAACACAAGATAGTCCTTTGTAATGTCAACATTCAAATCATGAACCAACAAACAACATAGTCCACTCAATCATCGAGTTAAAAATTAGTCATATTGCCAAAACAATGTCAACCTAGTCACTTTATGGTCCCCTTCAGGATGCATCCTTCTTGGAATTGGACCCTGTCAAAATGGCATTTTCCTTTTTAGGATGTGTCTTTCTTGATGACAGGCTCTATCACATTGTCATTGGCCTTTTCAATATGTGTCCTTCCTGATGACATGCACCATCAAACCATCAAAATTGTCAAACTATCAAATCGTCAAACTGTCAAACAATCAAGCACTCAACCTTCATTAAACAAATATTCGTAAACACATTGAATGACTGTTGATTTTGTTGGTCTATTTTGTCTTATCTTTTTATTTTATTGACTCTTGTTTATGTTACTAGCTACTTCAAGCATGTCCCACAAAGGATTTAGAGGTGTGATGACGTCTCATGACCTGTTTTTCTTTGATTTTTGTCTTTGGTGTGTCTTGACAAAAAGACTAGGGCAACAGGCCCTTAGTATGAGTTAGGACATTCCTTGTCTGCGACTATTTGTTTTTTGCAAGTGGATGACCTTGTACACCTTTTTCTATGTCATATCATGGTGTTTTTTGTCCATTTGTCACATTTTGCTGCCCAATGATGATTATGCAATGCCTATTATGTTATTTGGAAAAATATTGAAGTATTCCTTGTTCGTCCTACCATACATCTCTTCCACACTAACATTTCTTCTATTCATTTCATCCTCTAGTCTTCTCATCCATTTCAAGAGCACACTCGTGTTCTTTGAACCTTCCTTTCCTCTTGAGGGGGAATAACACTACCTCCTCATCATCCTTCCTCTCCCTACTTTCACACTAGGGCATATTGTTGACTTGTTTTCTTTGACACAACGTGATAAACTACATTATGTCAAAGAGGGGAAAAATGTAGACACATAAAAATGACCTAGGCCTCCAAGCTATATTTTTCTATCCTCACATAATTAAATTATTTAATTAGGTACTAATGTCATATTTCACACTATTAATTAAATAATTTATAAATATTTAATTAATTCATGTCATGTATTCCTCCATGATTGTTTAAATAAATAAATCATATTTGTTTATTTAAATACGTCACTAACTAATCTTTACTCCTATAATTAAATAAATTTCTAATTTATTTAATTACTCATTTCCGACTACAAATTAAGTAATTACCATTAATTATTTAATTTGTTCATTATCCTTTTCTCCTTCAATTAAATAAAATTATTTATTTAACCCACTTTTCATCCCACAAGTAAATAATTAAATAATTATTTACTACCTTTTCTCTTATTCCCATTTTTGAATTAATTCATTATTTAATTCAAAAAGTCAACTTTCCTCCATAAATCAAGTAATTTCTATTAATGATTTGATTCTCCAGCCACCTCTTTTTTTTTGTGCCAAATCTCTTCATTATCTCATTTATTCTCCACCATTCATTTGATTGTCTCCAATTAAATCTCAACCCTTTATTTCAAATCTTGCCCTAATTTTGACCTAATGTTGCCCTAACCCTAATGCTCCTCATCACATTGAATTCTAGCATTTGATCTTAGGGTTTTTTCAACTTCCAATTTTGGCATCCACTTTCAATTTCACATTATTTAAAAGGTCACTCTCAAGTCATTTTTGGAAAAAGAGTCATTTTCAGCAACTTAGACATTCTTCATGCTGGAAAAAAATTTAGTACTTGAGCACAATTCTTCAATATTTTGTTGGTATTAGTCATAGGCTATAGTTGCACTTCAAATCTGAGGGAAATTATACCATTTGCAGCAAGGTGGAGAAGGGAAATATAGGTCAATCAATGGAGGCTTGAAGACTAGGTGATATTGTTTCATGTTTTTATGCTTCTAGTTTCCTTTGTTCTCTATTGCTGATTAGGGTTTAGTTTATCATGCTATTTGTAGCTAACCTCAAAATTCTACTCTAGTTACAATAAAAATAAGGAATCCACAGAGGATGTGGCAACCATTACATGCCATGAGTCTTATTTTTCTTAGCTCGTTGCCAAGAAATAATTAAAACTAAGAGGAAATTTGGAGAATTTAGTTCTTCACTTGAAGTGTCTCAAAAATATAAGTTTTGTGTTGATGAAGTATGCATCAATGCAAATGATTTTGTAGTTATTGAGCAACCACACATTTTTTCTGGAGAGTGATGGTCCCATTACTCAATTTGTTTGTATGCTCAAGCTTTAAAGTTTCTCTTTTGAGGTGCATGAGGAAGGTCTTTCTTGTGAAAATCAAAAATCAAGTTTGGCATATTTTGCATCACCATGTGACTTGGAAACATTCAATTTTTGTTTCAATTCATGCTTTGAGGAGGTCAGCAATGGTGGCATTAGCCTTTCCTTTTGTGAGGTGATTATTTTTCCCTCTACAAAAGGTTTTCTCTTGGATGTTGACTTGTCTTCAAAAAAGTTCACCCCTACTATTGTATGTTTAGCTAAGACACGAGTATTAGATGAGTCTAACACTTGTATCATATGGTTCCCTTGCAATGGAAAAATTTACAGTGAAGTGACCCTTCACCTTGCAAGCATTTTGTGTAGTAACATGCATGTTGGCAGTAGTCTTCAGTGGTTGCAATTGGGTGAGGTCTGCAACTATGGTTTTAGGGAGATCAACTCCTCCAAAAAGTTCATCTTTGACAGAGGCAAGATTCCATTATTTTCTTTCTGTTATTTTAGTGTATATATTATAAATATCTTGCTTTCCATGAAGTTTGTTTTCACACCCTACATTTCTTAAGGTAATGTGTGCTCTTAGCTTCCATGCTTTCCTCCAAGTGCAACTGCACATATTTTTTTCTTTGAGGAGGCCCAGCTATTGAAGTTTTGCCCTCATGAATCTATGCCCAATGGACCAATAAGGCCTCTGGATCCCATGATTAGCAGGAAATCATCCCATAGAATTCACCATTAATGTTGTCATTTCATGCCCCCCTTAGATGAACCATCACTAATATTTGATCTAAGAGATTCACCATGGGCCATCTTGCAGGGTTTCTCCTTGAAGATTCCTAAATTTTTCTATCCCAGAAATTTGGGTTTTTGAGCTATCTCTTACTTGCTTACCTTGCATGCCTTCATTTCTCCCTCACTCCTTCCTTTCCTTGCTTTCTTCTATTTTTTTCAAATTTTGGCCTTCAGCCTTACCCTTTACTCCTTATCATCCATCTCCTCTTCCCTCCTTGCACCCTTCTTTTATCAACCTTTGGCCTTCCCTCTTCATGCATACCATTAACTTTGCAAAGCATAGGGCTTTGGTCTAACCTCCAATGGATCCAAAGTCCAACCTCTGAAGTTGCTTTATTTTCACCCTTCTCCTTACATCTCTTCTTACTTTCATCCTTTTCCTTGAAAATTTGACTAAGTTCAATTTTTCACATTTTGGCCTTCGTATGTCCCCTTTACTTCTTACCTTTCTTCAGTAAGAGGTAACGCTTCTCCTTTACCTCCAAGTTTCATAGGTAATCCTCCTCACTTACCCCTGATGTATCTTCTATTCATTGTGGTTTCCTCCTTGCTTCTTCCTTTGGCATGCAGTACATGGTAAGGTTGACCCCCGACATCCGACAGGCCGACACCTGACAAAGACTCACTTTTTAGGCCTCAGACCATTTTTTTCAAGCTTGCAAAGCTCTCCTTTTGGGCCCAATGCCCTGACCTTTCAACAATTTTTGGCATGTTTTTTCTAGGTGATGCCATTAATGATCAACCACTCCACAACAACTAGATATGATTTCCTAGGCTTCAGGGATAACTTTAATGCTTTCTCTTATACTCCATGCCTTTACAAGTGGATTTCATGGGTGCCCATGCCCAATTATTGCTCTTTGTTGAATTCTTGGAAGATCTATGCCCTAGGTCACGATTTTCACAGATGGCTCAAGTTTGCACACCTTGGATTCTTTTCTAACCTTGGTTAGGGTTAGGGTTCATTTTGGGTTTCTTAGTTATGCTTGATCTATAAAGGAAAAAATGTATTCATTTTTAGTGTTCTTCTTCCTCTGGCTCCTTTGGAGTTTTTCTTTTGCACACTTGCATTTTGCATCTCTAGCATTGTAAAGATAGGATTTTTGCCTCCACATTAATGGAATCGTTCAAGTTTTCCTCTTCTTAGCTCTTTGGTGTTTGTGTAATTCATTACCTTTATATCTGAATGTTTATTGTATTTTCATGCATGTATTTTGTGATTAAATGGTTTATAGTTGTTGGTTGTCAAACCCTAGCCTTCATGTATGCCTCTGAAAATCAACCAAACATAGATTTGTGAAATTTCCCTTGCCCCTTTTCAATGAAGTGTTGTGCAATCTTGGTTAGGAAGAAGCTACCTTTCTATTTTGGTGTATCACCTCCCTCTCATTTTCATGTTCTCTTTCTCCCCTTTTCCTCATGACCTATTAGTGGTAGGATTTCATGTGTTGGGTTGGCCCATCACATTACATTGGGATTGAAAAATGAAGTCAACCTTCTCTAGAGATTTGACCTCATACGTGCAAAGGTCCCACACCTTGAGGTCATTTCCATTGTGTCATTGGAATGTGTGAGCTATGTGCTCAACGGGGTGCAATGTCACGGGACAATAGTTACTAAAGATAAAGTATGGTTGCATGTGAGATTGTACCACCATGGGGTCGGTGCAGGATCATGGGCATCCAAACTAGACCCTTAAGTGGCAATGAAAATTCAAAAAAATAGAGTTAGGCAACTTGACATAAAAATTTGAATAGGTTATTAACATAATTTGAAAAATATGTAAGAATAGAATTTGTAGCAAATTGAATGTAGTTTCTAAGATACTAGTCCTTTTTTGGAAAAAAAGTAAATCTATTTGGTGAAAATTTTAAATTTTAATGCACTAGTATTAAATTTTCAAGAAAAATAAATAAAAAAACAGGTGTACATCTAACCAACCTAAGTACAAGCAAAAAATTATATATTTTTTTTTAATTTTCAATGTAACTAGAGGACACATGCTCAGATGTGACACATTATTTTTGTAATTTTTTGTAAGTAAATAATTAGTTATAAATTTTTTATTAGAACTTTTTTAAAATATTAAAAAAAAATTGTCTGACCACCATAACTTGGTCAAAAAATTTATGAAACTCAATTTTTTTTATTCTATAGTATGGGAAGCATAGAATGTATTGCATCTTTTGAATTCAAAAAATGTGAAATCATTTAAGAACTATAGATTTTTTTAATCATCTTATCAATCAGGACTTTAGCCATAATGCATGTACAAAATCAATAATAATTATCTATTGAATTCAAAATAAGGCATATCTTATATTGGTGGAAAGCTTACAATTTCATTTCATCAAATTCGGATAAAAAAAAGTCATCATCCACAAGGGTGAACTTTAGAAAACTAAGGAAAATTTCTTTAAAAAATTCTACAATTGACTTTCTAGATATGATAGCCCCAAGCCAAATCCCAAGGCAATTCCAAGGGAAATCCAAAGGTTGTAGATTTTGTCAGACAAAATGGATATCCGTTTAAAATGGATATCATGGATATTAGTTACATTTAGTGTTTTTAAAATATTATTTATTATTAATATATTTATAATATATAATATATATTATATTATATAATATATTATATATTATATATTATATTATATAATATATTATATATTATATTATATAATATATTATATATTATATTTTATATATTATATACTATATATATTGTATAGTATATAGTATATATTATAGGGTTATCCCACAATACTGTGTCTCATTTTTTGGCCAAGTTTGACATTAATATCTACATTTTTTATAAAATTTCACTTTATGAAACTTGTAGAAACTAAACCATTAATAATTTGGAGATTATATAAATTAGTGACTTGTGAGGATTTGTGTGTAGATTCTAAATATATTTAAAAAAAGAAATAAATTATGATTTTTTTATGTAAGTTTTAATAACTTATTTTTTATAGGAAATGATAGTTTTCAAAAGTGGTGTTTATGTCATCAATGATAACTTTGTTTATTGAAAGGATAAATTTATAATTTTTAAATTTTAGATTTTTAATATCAATATCTAATGTGTAGATAATTTTTCATAATTTTTTATTTCATATTTTTTTTCAATTTATTTTTGAAGTCAAAGTAATTATAATCAGGACATAGGTGTATATCACCATGCATAACTTGTTTTGTATGTATTCTTCTTCTTTTTTTAATGAAACAAGAACATCAATACCTAGTGCACATATTTTTTCTTAGAATTTTTTTCTCTATTTTTCTATTTTTTTATGTGTTTGAAATAAATACCTTAATGTTTAGTGAAAAACAACATTCACAAGAAATAAAATATATAAATATAATATAAAATTAAAAATATTTAATTACACTTTTTGGAAAGCTTATAATAAGAGCTACATACTTACAAAAATCTAAAAGACTTTATCTAATCCCTGAATAGGTAAAGAAAAAGTGTTTTTTGCCAACATTTTGATGGGGACATTATCTAACCCTCTTCAATTAAAACCCTTTAAATGGTATCCCTTAAGACTTAAATCATTAACTTTTCTAAAAAAGATGTGATTTCAGGAAAAAATTAGGATATCCCAAGTTTGTGACCCATTATTGTGGGATGGCCCTAAATAATATATATTATATACTATATTATATATTATATATTACATTATAATATATAGAGAGTGAGAGAGAGTTATCTAGGTAGGGTCGGAGGAAGAGACTTGAGAGAGATACCTGAGAGAGAAGGGTGTTGGAAGGGATAAAGGGAGGGGAAAACCTAAGAGAGAGAGAGAGATGGAGTGAGAGAGAGCTATCTTGGTAGGGTGGGAGAGATAGAGGGAGGGAGAGACTAGAGAGAGAGAGAGATGTATCTAGGTAGGGTGGAGGGAGAGACCAAGAGAGAGGAGAAGTGAGAGGGATAGAGGGAGGGAGAGACCTAAGAGAGAGAGGGAGTTGTCTAGGTAGGGTTGGAGGGAGAGACCTGAGAGAGGGGGGGGAGAATTATCTAGGTAGGGTGGGAGGGAGATACCTAATAGAGAGAAAGAGTTATTTAGATAGGGTGGGAGAAGGATACCTAAGATATAGAGGGGAGTGGGAGGGATAGAGGGAGGGAGAGACCTAAGAGAGAGGGGTAGAAAGGATAAAGAGAGGAAGAGACCTACAAGAGAGGGGATGGGAGGGAGGGAGTTATCTGAGAGAGAGGGGGTGGGAGGGATAGAGGGAGGGAGAGACCTTAGAGAGAGAGGGAGTTATCTAGGTAGGGTGGGAGGGAGAAACCTGAGAGAGAGGGATAGAGGGAGGGACAAAGGGATAGAGGGATGGAGAGACCTAAGAGAGAGGGGGGTTGGAGGGATATAGGGAGGGAGTGACCTAAGAGAGAGATGGGGTGGGTGGGATAGAGGGAGGAAGAGACCTAAGAGAGAGGAGGGAGTCTAGGATAGAGGGAGGGAGGAAGGAATGAAGAGAGGGAGGGAGTGACTTGAGAGGGAGGGAGAGTTATCTAGGTAGAGTTAGAGGGAGTGAATTGAGAGAGAGAGAGAGTTATCAAGGTATAGTAGGAAGGATGGAGGTAGAGAGAGGGATGGATGGAAATTTATCTAGGTAGAGTGGAAGGGATAGAGGGAGAGAGAGATAGGGAGGGAGAGATGGAGGGAGGGACAGACCTAAAAGAAAGAGAGGGGGTGGGAGGTATATAGGGACGGAGCGACTTGAGAGAGATAGAGGGGGCTAGGAGGGATAGAGGGAGGGACAAACTTGAGAGAGGAGTTATCAAGTTAGTGTGGGATGGAGAGACCTAAGATGGAGAGAGTTGGAGGGATAGAGGGAGGTAGCAACCTAAGAGAGAGGGAGTGAGGGAGGGATAGAGAGGGGGGGAGGGAGGGAGGAAGGGAGAAAAATAAGAGAGAGATGGGTGGGAGGGATAGAGGGAGGGGAGGGATAGAGTGAGGGAGAGACCTAAGAGAGAGAGAGAGAGTTATCTAGTTAAGTTGGGAAGGATAGAGGGAAGGATAAACCTAAGAGAGATAGAGAGAGATAAAGAGGGAGGGACAGAGAGAGAAGGATGAGGAATGGAGGGAGGAAGATACCTAAGAGAGAGAGGGAGAAGGGATAGATGGAGGGAGAGACTTGTGAGAGATAGGGGTGGGAGGGATAGAGGGAGGAAGAGACTTGAGAGAGAGAGAGAGAGAGGAAGTTCTCTAGCTAGGGTGGGAGGGAGAGACCTGAGAGAGAGGGGTGGGAGGGATAAAGGGATGGAGCAACTTGAGAGAGAGAGGGATAGAGGGACAGAGGAAGGGAGGGAGAGACCTGAGAGAGAGAGAGAGAGAGAGAGAGAGAAAGAGGGTGGGAGGGATAGAGGGAGGGAGCAATGTGAGAGAGAGAGAGAGAGGGTGATGGAAAGGAAGAATCTCCCTCTCAAATATGAACACAAATAAACATAGAACACTATGCAAGAAGGCAATAGATTAACTTGAAACACATAAATGGAAGAGAAATCTGCAACACATATTAACTTCAAAATCTAAAAATGAAATGCATAATCATGAAACTCATATGCTCACATACAACATGGGGTTCACACATGCAAAATTCTACAACTCAACATTCTAGCTTCATTCTAGTAGCATTTGGGTATGCAACCACAATTTCTCCAAAATCCCCCCTCACCAAATCAACAAGCATCATTATATAGAAATTGTGTGAGAAGAAGCCACTATTGGTTTCCCAAAACAACCTTCAAAAACCATCAATAATTCCAATTCCAAACTTGAGGAGAGAATAGAAAATAAAATATAAAATAATACTTTTCCTTCACCACCTTCACATGGGTGCCTAACTTTTTTCCAATCATCTTGGTCAATCAAGACACCTTCTTTGACTCCCAATGGCCTTGATAGCTCCATAAACAGTCATACAACAACATGCAAAGATTGTGCCATAAACATGCAATAACATGCAAGGCATGCAATTGAACATGCAAGCAAATGCACCCCAAATGGTCCCCATCAAGAATTTGGATTCCCAAGAGGGGTATTTTCCCAAATGTTTCCTTAAAAAATATCCATAAATGCATAATTCCCACCAAAATTACAATTACAATTTCATTGCAAGGGAAATTACAAGTTGCAAATCAAAATATTTATTCACCTAGACTCTAAACCCTTATTTAAAATAAACCAATTAAAATAACAATATTTTGGTGATGCAAGAGTGTCATTTCACCTTGGGTGCTCTTGCATCAAACACCCATGGTAATTTGAAATGTTTCATGAGTTGAACTCATAAACATTTGTAGATCATGTGCTTATCCTGGGCCCATCTTTCTACCTTATCTTTCTAAACATCTTTTTGAACCTTCCTCTGTAATTTGATGTCCCTTCCATCCTTCATTCTTCCTTTCTTCCTTCATCTTCTCACAAATTCCAATTCCCACCAATTTGCACTATGCAATGCTAGAAAATCACAATCATCAATTTTATCTTCTATAGAAAAATAAGGAAACTCATGCTTTACCTCTCCCCCTATTATTGCTGCAACAATTGTTTCATTTTCAATCTCTATTTGATGTGTTCCTCCTTTCCTATATCTCCTCAAAAGTGATTTTCAGCTATAAATTTAATGTTAGTATGACAATCAAAATACTCATACTTTCCATCTCTCTCTATATCCATTTCAATGTCAATAACGCAATCAAAATATTCTTCCTTTTCATACTACAATAAACCATCATCCATACAAATCTCTTTATCAAATGAGAAATCATCAACTTGTGCAAAGGGTATCTCACCAAAAAAAAAAAATATTCACTTCCTCACTTTCTTCCTTACTTACAACTTTAGTGCCTTCATTCACCAATGTGCTCATTGCTGCAATATCTTTTTCTACACAAATCTCATTGTGCTCACATAAATCAGCAACAATATTTTCACAAAAATCAGATTTTACCTCTTCTTTCTCCACCAAAACTTTCCCTCTACCCCTTTTCAACATAATTAACACCGATGCAACTTGCATTAAAAAATCATGATCTTCATCCTCATCCTCTTTAACTAATTTTCTAACTCCTTTAACCAGGAATTTTTTAGTGTCTTTACATACCTTCTTCTTTATTCAAAGGTTTCAACTTGTGCTTAACTCCATCCTTCATCAAGGAGTAGGTATTGGCATACCCATCATGCATTACTTTCTTTTCAAACTTCCAAGGTCTTCCCAATAACAAGTGAAAAACACCCACAGACATAACTGTTGCAAGTATGAGTAAGTATGGTGGTGTTGTCATTGTGTTCTTTGCCATTGATATCAAAGGGGGAGAGAGAGTCATGTGAAAAATAGTGAAAGTAAAATGGGGAGAGAAAGTCATGTGAAAAGAAGAAGCTCTAAGGGAGAGAGAGTATTGAAAGTGCAGGAATTTTGTGTAGGTTTTCTAATCTAGAAAATAAAGGAGAGTGTAGGAATGGAATTGTAGACACCTAAAAATTACCTAGGCCTGCAAGCTTCATTTTTATCACTTTCATCCTAGCATAATTATGACATTTAATTATGTCCTTGGTCCACATTTGACTATTGATTAAATAATTCATAATTATTTACTTAATTCATGTCCTTTTATTCTTCATGATTATTAAATAAATAAATTTCATTTATTTATTAAATATGTCATTAATTGTCTAAGTCCTCCCTTAATTAAATAAATTTCTTAATTTATTTAATTACCTTTCTCAGATTTAATTTCCCGACATTAAATAAAATGAATTTCATTTATTTATTTGATATGTTACTATTGTCAAGCACTAAATAAATTTATTAATCTCTATTTAATTAATTCAAATTTTTATTCTTCCAAATTAGCCAATTATTTTAATTATTTAATTACTAATTTCACTTTTCTCTCATTTTAAATAAATAAAAATATTTAAAATGATTTCATTTTATTAACTTTCACTCTTTTTAGTAAATAATTTGAAAAAGATTATTTACTTGTCACACAAAATCATCATTTTGAATTAATTAAATTCAAAAAGATATTATTCTTCCAAAAATCAAGTAATCAGGCAGATTCTTGATTTTTCAAATCGAATCTTCAGTTCAACCCTTATCTTCTTGATTTTTCAAATCTCACAAATCGAGCATAGTCTTTACCTTTTTGATTTTCGTAATCTTATTTCTTTAATTAATTTATCTCATTTATTCTCCAATCACGATCCATTATCTCCAGATATTATTCTCGACCGCTTGATTAAGGATTTTTCCCTAACCCCATTAGGGATTCCTCAAAGTTTAACTGACCCTCCTTACCCTGTGGTTCTCATCATCAATTAATCTCGCCCATCCATTCGAAATGGCATTTTCTATAAAATGCCATCTTCTTCTCACTTTTTGATTACACACAGACATGCTGACATTTTGCATAGACATATTATAGGCATTTATTCACTTGCACATTTAGGCTTTTTTTATTAGAATTATTGTATTCATGTGATAAAAATCTTAGACATTGTCATAGTCAAAGGCATTTAGACGTTTTTATGCAAATCCTTCAAGGCTTGTTGTAGAACTTAGGCATTTTCAGATTGCTCGCACAACGAATCTGAGGGCAACATCATCCAGCAAGTAAAAAGGTACTATGGAGGTAACCATGGGAATTGCGATTTACAGGTATAATCGCTCTATTGTTTAATTTCCTTTGTGCTCTATAGAACTTTGGGTTTATTGTCATTTATGATTTACATTCATTCATTTGATCTAATCTAAAACCTTAGAATTTACCCTCAGTTACATTGGTGAACCCGACTCCGTTTTTCTAGTTATTTTCGTACATTTTTTGTGTGTTTTCTGTTGTTTTGTAGGTACAGGTACGGAGCGACGCAAACGTTTTTAAAAAAAAACCGTGACGCATTTGATGCGTCGCGACGCATTCACCAACCCAAAAGCCACAATCTCTCTGACAAGCCGCAATCAATATCTTGAACGACGCATCTGCTTTGTCGTGCCGCATTCGAAGTCCCGAACGACGCATCGGCTTTGTCGTGCCACATTTGACTGGTAAAAATTTTCTTGCATTTTTGACATTCTGATTTTTGGATTTTAGGGTTTTCTGGTTGCTGGTTTCTTTCTGGTTTTTTATGGTCTTCTGATTTTCTGGTTTTGTATTCCTGCATGTTAGCTAGCTTAGGGTTTTTTGTTACTAATATTCATTTGCAGCGTGTGGCGGTTACCATTCGGGTGTCGAAGATCATTGCATAAAGAGACTACTAATATTTTGTTTGCAAATTTGAATGTCGAAGACGGAATAAAACAAACATTGTGCTTGTTTTTCTTTCACAGATTAGCAAACATTTAATTTTGGTGCACATAAAAAGAATATTCATGTCTTCTTTGATTGATTGTGTTTGCAAAATGGTAGGTGAGTATGCTCTCACTTGGTGAAAACCTTGTGATCAGAAAACCAGACCCACTTTTTTTTGTTATTACCCTGACTTGGTATATCGGAGTATCCTCTCCCCTTGAGCTTTCGGGCGATCTTGGGTGTAAGAGAAACGGTTACCAACTCTAGAAATTGGGCCTGCCTGGGGATTTCATCACCCCAACGCAACTCAAACTGGCAACGGAGCTAAAGCCAAGCTACCCCCGATCGGTATATAAATGTAAATCTTAAGGGAAAACCTAAGATTGCAAGTGCGGATGTGTCATACGGACGGAGTTGTACTCCCTTAAACCCTATTGTGCTTAACCTCTTCAGG